>WAAE01003226.1:17013-45111 GCA_013400495.1 Nicator chloris
TGACCTGGCACATCAAATCTTCCTTCTGGTGCACCCTGGGCCCATTGAAAGGTTTTCTCTGGGAGAGAACTGAGCTGGCCCTCAAAGGACTGGCAGGGAGAAAGGAATACTGGGACTGCATTAATATTCCTAGCAGGGACAAAGGAATACTGGGACTGCATTAATCCAAGGTGGATTAATGACCGATTGAAGAGGAATGATTGCCCAGGGCAAACCAAATGGGGATTGTCCCCTCCTAATGTTGGTTTGGGATGCACAAAAGGAGGGATTGGCAATCCAGAAATCTACAAATGAAAGAAGACCTTTACAGGAGTCAATGAAAACATTGCAGGAACAACTAGGAAAGGAACCTTCACAGTGGGCTAAACACCAAACGAAAGGAGGAAATAAGCTCATCCTAGACCTGCTACTGAAACCCAGGATATTGGGAATTTACAATCCTGAGAAAAGGAAGATGGATATTGCAAGGTTTGAAGAGGGAAATCTGGACATCAACCTCATGAATTTACAATCTTAGGGTATAGTAACCTGATGTCACATAAGAATTGATCACAATAGAGTATAGAAATTAAAAGGAAGAAAAATAGAAACTGGAAGGAAATCACCAAAAAACAAACTGCTGAGGAATACTTCAAAATTTGTATAAATACCAGCAAGAGTTAGCAGTTGAGCGTGCAGCTGGAGGGAAAACCCCCTCCTCTGTACCCAGCACTGTTTGCTCATATTTTACCATCCGAATTATTAAATTAATAAATTAAATTGCTGCTTGATATATTGGCTGAGTCAAGCTTCTCATTTATTACATGAACTAACCAGTTTAACCTGTTCTGAGTTGGGAAATTGGACTCTACTGCTCTCAGCAAGTGAGCTGGGGAGTGGCAGGTGGATTTACGTATGAAGGCTCACAGAAAAGAGCCAGAGAGATGTGACAATCCCACTCATTTCCCACAGGCCCCTTTAAATTCTTGGCTACTTCTGTGGTAGATACCAGAGCACAAATGTCAGCACTTCAAACTGAAGTTGCCACTCATTGTGGCATTAGGCCAGACAAGGAAAAGATACAGAAAACGGATGCTTTTGGTAAATCTCAACCCCAGTGCTCAACCTGGGTAAAATCCTGGTTACTGAGGGATGAGACAGCCACAGCAATTGTCATGATTGTGAGGCCACTACCAGCAAACCTTGGGGCTGGATCTATTAAAGTGATGTGTCTGAACAGATACCAGAGGCAGGGGATGGGTGTTTGGTCTCCCATCTCCCTCTCTCTGTCTGTTGCAAACTGCTCCAAGTCTGCCTCCCTTCAAAATAACAAACGTGAAACCCTACCCACGGCCCTTGGGCATGTGTGAAGGAATTGCTGCAGTAACTGCAGAATTGCAGGAGCAAGGGGCAATTGTACAATTCTCTCCTGTGGCCTGTCTGTAAACCCAGCAGGGAGTGGTGGCTGACAGTGGATTACCAACACCTCAGAGCTGGCACTGACCCTGGAGCAGCTGCTGTACCTCACACTGATTGCCACAAGCCAGCACTGGGCCCATCAGATCCCTGTGACTACTGGCATCAAAGACCTTTTTTATGGTTCTCCTGCAGTGCCTCTGAAACTGTGGGAAAAGCAAAAACCCTCCAAGAACATATTTAGTGTTAGACAAAGAAGGTAATACTTTATTCTAGCCAGGATGTGCAACAGAAATAATTTCATCCACACATTGCCCAGGTGTGCAGAGAAAATCCTTCCATCACACATCACTCTACTCGATTTTTCAGATACTTATACAGGGAAATTAATTGGTTCAGCATTCATTGGTTTCAAGTCAGGCAGTTCTTAGTATTTGATTTCCTACTGGTTACAGATCTCTTGGCCTCCAGTGTTAATTAGGTCCTCACTCCTTGGTTATCTCCTCTTTTTCTCAGACCAGGTGTCTCTGACCATGCCAAGGGTGATGTTTGGAGTTGATGTTCGTTTATGGTCGTTATCTTTTGTGTATTTTCTGTGCTACTCCCAGCCTGCTGAGATGTTAACCCCTCACACCCTGAGTGATGAAACAGACCTTTGAAAAGAAACTTCAATTCCTTTCCCCGGAGGCAAAAGTGAACAAGACTGATTAAGTTCAAAACATTTTAAATTTTGTATAATTTTTCAACAGCAGGAGGCAGACTGGGATCGTTTCACTTTTACCTGAGAGGGGAATCAGTGTCCCTTTACTTGCCTCAAGAACTCTGACGCTCCCTGGCCCTGGCCCATCCTGCACAGGAGCTGTCACAGATCACCCCTGGAGTGGGGACTGAGGAATATCCATATATTGATCACACATTGATTGGCAGCTCTCATGTCACCAGGTGAACCACACTCAGACAAATATTACCACCCACTTGCAGAGTCTGGGACTTGCATTTCCCACAGAGAAGGTGCTGATGCCTCAGGATTTCAGCTTTTCTATTCTTCAAATCCTGTACTGCATTAGTGTATAACTCTAAACTCCACGGAGAGTGTTAGTCTATGTGTCTAAATGTGAACTGTCTTCACATTTTGCTCAGACAAAACAATCCCTCTAGGCCTCAAATTCAAGGACACTCTACTGCCTCAGGCCTCAAAAAGTATAAACCAAAGTGAGTTGGGAGGAGCAAACTGGGGGTAAATGACTTCATTACCTGAAGCTGTAATTGGAGGATTAACCCCTGATATGTAAATGGAGCAAACTTCCAACTGTATGAAAAACTTGTGACCATCTTGGGTGTAGTCTCTGGGAGCTCTGGGATGCCCAAGGTGCATCTATTGAAGGCCTTTAATAAACACCCACTTTATTCTCTTAACCTTGCCTAGCCCCTGTTCTAGGGAGCCACTTGAAGGCATCAGTACACCTTCCTTCCTCCAAGGCTGAATTCCTGGGGATACGGTGGAAAGGAGGATCAGTGTGTGCTCCCTCTGAAACCTTGACCACCCCAGAGCAAGTAAAGATTCTGGGGAGCACACAGGAGCTCCAGCATCCTTTAGGCTTATTGTTATTTTAGAGAAAACATGTTTTAGACATCTCTATTATTGCTGCTCTAGTGGCATTATGCCAGACAAGAAAAGGAGCTGGCAAAATGGATAGCTCCTTCTTTTTAAAACTGCTGCAGGCAGAACCTAATTTTCTTCTCTTACAGGTATTTCACAAAAAGATGATGTGGCCATGTGAAGATGAAGTAGCAACAGGAATGGAGAGTTCTTTGCTGCATTGATTCTTTACATTTGTCCTGTTACATCCCACCTGTTGGTACAACCTGATCTAATCACAGCCTGTGATTATTTGCCTCATGTTTACTCTTTTGTGGGTGGTGAGATCTTTCTTCACTTGTCCTTTCCTTTCTCATACATTTTCTTTATGGTTCTACGCAGTCATATTACTATCAAAGACAACCAAAGTGGCTACACACCTCTTCTTGTGTGCAACCAAAGTGTTCTACAATAAACTCTACGTGTGTATATTTACCAACACCCACCATTCAGTCTTCTCACTCTAATCCACCCCAAAGGCTCACCTAGCCAGGGCTGCCTCTCCTCACCTGGGTTAGGACCTGCTGCAGGAGGTCAGGGTAACATCCCTTCCAAGCCAAATCAGTCCCTGATCCTGTGATAGGAAAATGCCCTTCCTTCACTGCAGAGCCTGTGTGGGAGCATCCACTGCCCACAGCGAGAGTATCCCTCATTTTGGAGAGATAGGAAGGCTGGAATGATTTAAACAGAATGAACGTATGGAGAAAAGTTTTGCTCTGGTTTACTGAAAAGTCGTTCCGCCCTGTAGAAACCTAAAAGCAGCAGCGTTGTTTTGGTCTCAGTCGCTTTGCTCACTTCAGGATCAGTGCCATGATAGCTTTTAAGGAAAAAAAAAATTAAAAAGGGAAAGCAGTGGTTTCCCTTTCCCCAGCTCCAAGCAGGACGATACAGACAGATCTGTCTTCCACCACCCTCGTGGTAGGTCCTGGACAGTCCCTCAGACAGGAATCCCCGCCCGCTCCTCGGCCGAGCCGCCTCAGGCAAGGCCCCGCCCCCATCAGCGGCACCAGGCTCTGATTGGCCCTTGGAAGGAAAGGCTCTCTAATCTGCCCAGCAACAGCGGCCTCTGCGCTCTTATTGGCTCTTGGAAAGCACCAGGGGTGCGGACGCCACGAAGCCTTCAGCGCACGCGCAGACAGAAAGTGCGGTTTCCCCTCTCGCTTACCGCCACGTCGCTGCGCGCACGCGCGGTGCGGGGGGGGGGGGGGGAGGGGGCGGCGGGGCGGGAGGGGGCGGGGGGCCGGGGGGCGGGGGGGGGGCGGTACGGCGCGTGCGCAGTGGCGGGAACGGCCATGGCGGGCTCGGTGCGGGCCGTGGCGCGGCGCTTCCTGTCCGAGTACGGCGGCGGCACCGCCGGGCGCCTCAAGGCGCTGGACGCCTTCCTGCTCTACGTGCTGCTCACCGGCGCGCTGCAGTTCGGCTACTGCCTCGGCGTCGGCACCTTCCCCTTCAACTCCTTCCTCAGCGGCTTCATCTCCGCCGTCGGCAGCTTCATCCTGGGCGGTCAGTGCCGGCCCCGCCATCCCCCTCACGGCCATGGCGCGGGTCGGGGTCACCCTGAGCCTCCGCCCGGAGGCCGCGGGCATGGCGGGGATCCTTAGGAATCCCAGAACTGCGCTGAGAGCCGCCCCGGCAGCCGGGGAGCCCCGGGAGCCTCATCATCCCCGGCATTTCCCGAGCTCCCCGTTCTGCTCCCGGCGGGGCAGGAGCTGCTCGGCAGCTCTGCACCTGCGGGGCCGGCCCGGAGCCTTGTCCCCCAGCTCTCCGTGCAGCCAAGGGGCTCGGTGGAACCGGGATCCAGCAGTGACACATGCACGGTGCTGCTCCCCAGAATACCCCAAACCCGCCCTGTTTCTCTGTAGCCCTTCTCAGCACGGGCTGACAGGCTGGGAGAGCTGGGGATGTTCAGGAGAGGGGAAGGTTGCAGTGAGACCTGAAAGCCCCTTCCAGGGCCTAAAGGGGCGCCAAGACAGCTGGACAGGGACTTTGGGCAAGGATCTGGAGTGACAGGACGAAGGGGAATGGCTTCCCACTGTCACAGGGCAGGGTTAGGTGGGATATTGGGAAGAAATTGTTCCCTGTGAGGGTGGGTAGGCCCTGGCACAGGTTGCCCAGGGTTGCTGTGGCCTTGTTCCTGGAAGCGTCTAAGGCCAGGTTAGATTGAGCTTGGAGCAACCTGGGATAGTGAAAGGTGTCCCTGGGATTAGAATGAGATGATCTCTAAGGTCCTTTTCAACCCAAATGATTCTGTGTTTCTGACACACCCAGCAGAGGACATAGGAATATCCACACTTACTGTGTGAGTCCAGTCCTGCTCTGAGCCTGTTCCCTCAGGACTCTGAGCACCCTGTGGTGTGTGTGGTGCTGTGGGAGCACTGACTCCATGACAGCCCCATCCGAACTCCCTGACAGTGTCCTGCTCCTCTGTAATAAGGATGGAGTAACTTTTCCCTGGTGGAACAGTGACCCATCCTGGGCTGGGCTGCCCCAGGAAGGCTGTGCCTCCCACCACCCCTTCCTCCTGTGCTCACTGATGGCTCATTCTTTCTCTGCTGTGCAGTTTGCCTCCGGATCCAGATCAACCCCCAGAACAAGGGCGAGTTCCAGGGCATTTCACCGGAGCGGGCGTTCGCCGATTTCCTCTTTGCCAACACCATTCTCCATCTCGTCGTCATCAATTTTGTTGGCTGAGCTCTGGGAGAGCCTGCCAGGTACTGATCTGTGGGGTCACAAAAGGGGCAGCCACAGCACTGCAGTGCTTTTGGGGAGAACTAGAATGAGAAAGAATCCAGGAATCCCCTGAGCTCCCAGCTTCCTCTTGGCAAAGCATAGCTGAGCTGTTGTCCTTTGGGCTGGCACGGAGGATTTATGGCTGTCTGATTTTGAGTGTATATTTTTTGACTTTTATAATTAAAGAGTCTAACTAGGACTGCTACAGAAACCTACCCACATTCCTCTCTTATGAGAGAGATTCCCCATTCTTCTTTGCAGGAGAAGCTTTGGGACCTCGAAGTCCTGGGCTCTGTGAGGCTGAGATGTGGCTGGGGTTCAAGTCTGGAGTTTCTTTGCAGATGAGGCAGCTGGGGACAGGGACATTTGGGTGCTGGGGAGTGGGACATGCCCTGTTGTTACTCTGCAAGGGGCCACAGGATCACTGGGGCTTGGGGGAGCTTTGTCCCCTCTGCTCTGCAGTAACATTGCTGATGTTGCCTGCTCTCTTTCCAGGTCTTGAATTGCTCCTGATGGCAAAGCCTGGGATGGGGGAGTGCCCAACACACCTTCTTCTTTGGTGGAGGAAGGGGATGCAGGGCTCAAGATTTTGCCCCCCCAGAGTGTCCTGTGGAGGGGTCTGCAGACTTATTGTGTAACTGTGATCCTTTCCATCAATAAAACCCTCAATGGCACTGCAGCCTTTTCCATGTTGGTGACAAATACAGAGCTTCTCCTGCATCCAGGTTCCCTCTCAGGCATGACTGCCTGGTTTTACTTCTCTCCCTTCCTTCCTTTCTCCCCAGCAGGCTTTTTTTCTGTGCCCCAGTTTTGGAGGGAAGTAGGAAACAAATGATCATAGAAACTCAGTTGTCATCCACCCTTTTCATTTCCCTCTTTCCTGCCTTTTGATCTTCCAGAGTCTGTTGCCAATGTGCCCCTGGGCTTCAAAGCTGTGGAAAATTCAGATGAGGCTGTGGTTGGTGGTCACAAAGGGAAGGAAGTGTCCTCCAGCACATCCCCAGGTGCACCCAGTTCCCAGAGACCCTCCCACATCCCTCAGTGACACGTGGGCCACATCTGGATGTCCCAGCTGGACTCAGAGGCTCACGGAGGCCTGTGGGTGACACAGCCACCCTGCCATGGTGTCAGTGTGGCTGCACTGATAAACACAGGGCTGTTGGGATGGACTGCCCAGCTGTCAGGGCCTGGGAGTGGCCCTGCAGCTGCTCTGGGGCCAGGGAGAAGCTCCCCCCTCAGAATCACAGGATCAAGGTTGCAAGAGACCTCCAAGATCATCCAGTCCAGCCATCCACCCAGCACTGCCACTGCAATTAAACCTCATCACCCAGCACCAGATCCTGACTCCTGAACACCCCAGGGCTGGTGACCCCAGCACCTCCCTGGGCAGCCCCTTCCAAGGCCTGACCACCCTGAGCTGGTGTGAATCTCCCCTGTCTCAGCCCAAGGCCATTCCCCCGGTCTGCTCACTGCAGTCACAGCACCAGAGACTGACCTCACCTCACTGCAAGGTGTGATGTGACCCCTCTGAGCCAGCTTCTCCACACTGAATAACCCCAGCTCCCTCAGCCATTCCTCAGAAGAGAAGTGTTTTCTAGTCCTTTCCTGAGCCCTGTTGCTCTTCACTGGACACACTCCAGCCCCTCAAAGTCCTTTTAAAAGTGAGGGGTCCAGAACTGAGCGCAGCACTCGAGCTGCAGCCTCCCCAACGCCGAGTACAGGGGGGTGATCACTTGTGGCTGCACTGTTGATACAAGCCAGGTTGCTATTGGCCTTCTTGGCCACTTGGGCACACTGTTGGCTCACGCTGAGCCAGCTGGCAACCAGCACTGCCGAGTCCCTTTCTGCTGAACAGCTCTTGAGCTGCACCTTCCCTGGCCTGGAGCTGCAGGAGGTTGGTGTGACCCCAGTGCAGAACCAGCACTTGGCCTTGAACCTCATGCCATTGTCCTTTGCCCACTGATGGAGTCTGTTCAGGTCTCACTAGAACCTTCACCTATGAGGTTCTGTCCTCACAGTGATGCTGCTTTGTGCTTGTCTGGTTTTCTCTGCAGCTGAAACGCTGGGGAGATAAAGCCTTGAGAGCCCTGAGACTCCGTGGCATGGAAATGTTTGTGTGCTGCACTGAGGAGATGGGACCAATTGGTATTGCACCCTTGGGAGCTTTCCCTCTGTCAGAGCCAGTACAGATAAATGATCATTTTTCTCTGATCATTTACAGGTGCTAAATGATCCACCCAGCTCTTCCTTCCCGTGAGAAGGACCCTGAGCCGTGCCCAGGCAGTGGGAGCAGCACATCCCTGGTGGATGAAGCTCAGCTCAGGCACGGAGCTGCTGCTCCAAACTGCACAGGGAGTAGGGGCTTGAGGCTCCTGTGTCTAAAATAAAATGTATCACTGGGAGGGAGAGATTTTTTTCCATCTATTTTTTCCCAGCATTTGGTATAATTATTCCTGACAATTTGCCCCTCGCACTGCAAGAGTCTTTCCAGAAGGAGAAAAATACTGATTGTATTCTTGTGATCACGAGTCAAATAGAGCAGAAAACAAATAGGTTAAAAAGAGAGAAAAAAAGACAAGGGGGAAGCAAAAAAGAGAAGAATAATGAGAGATTGTGGAAAGACAAGCTAATCTTGCACTTGGTTTAAAAAAACATGATGAGCAAAAGAACAAGGAAACATGTTCAACCAACCACTCCTGGAAATCTAAACAGATTTTCTTCCCCTGGATGCCAGAGGAAGTCTCTGCAGCAGATGCTGTTTTAATGTCACTGATGATGACACTCAGGTCACCCTCTCCTGGCTGCTGCTTGGAACTGCACAGGGGCTGAGCGAGAGGAGACGAGGCTTTGCTGTGGAGGTTTCCTTTTTTTTGTCCTTTCCCCTGCTTCTTACCTGATTACGATTCCTCCAATCGCCTTTAGCTTGACAGTAGAATTCTTGAGGGAAAGTAGAATTGCAGAGAGACTTTTCACATAGTAGTGCCAGGGCAAGGTGGAATGGTTTCAAACTGCCAGAGGGCAGGGTTAGATGGGATATCAGGAAGAAAATCTTCCCTGGGAGGGTGGGGAGGCCCTGGCACAGGGTGCCCAGAGCAGCTGTGGCTGCCCCTGGATCCCTGGCAGTGTCCAAGGCCAGGTTGGACAGGGCTTGGAGCAGCCTGGGACAGTGGAAGGTGTCCCTGCCCATGGCAGGGGGTGGAACTGGATGGGATTTAAGGTCCCTTCCAAGTCCTATCACAGCTCTTCCTGCACTGGAATAAGCTTCAACAAATCCACTGACACCTTCAAGCTCTGCTCCTTGTAAAGTCCACACTTGGGTCCCTGGTCACACAAGGAGGAGGAGGAAAACGAGAGAGGATGGTTTGTGCACAGAGCCATGCTTGATGAGAGGTGATGAATATTGGGCAGGATATTTTCTCAAAAAAAACCCTGAAAAAACACACAAATTTATCTTCTACCCACAGGAGGTGACAGGGGAGAGCATGCTAAGATGGACCATGAAAACCTCCTTCCCTGACAGTGTGAGAGGACTCTGGCCTGCTCTTTCATCCTTCCTTCTCATCTGGGCCAGGAGGAGTGGAAGGAGTGGAAGGATTTTTCTGCACAGCTTCAATCTGTAAAAAGGGTGCAAAGACCTGAGCAAATTCAGCAAATTCAGAAATCTGACACAATTCTAAGAGCTCTCCCCACCACGCTTTATAATGCAGTTCTCCCCTGCTTTCCCTGCCCACTCTATACATAGCTCAATCCTTCCTGCTGTACCCAAAACAACCCCCAAGTGCAGGCTGTGGTGAGGGCTGGGAGGACGAATTAACCTCATTCCACTTTGGCTGGTGGTCTAACGTCTGCTGTTCTTTTCCACAGCCTCCCCCCGTCCCTGCCACGTGCCCCCTCCACCCCCTTGGTGCTGCACTTTCCAGAGGAAGTGGTTTTTGTGGTCGGGTGTAGATGAGCATCAGTGGTGACCCAGATCTCGACTGTGGCGTCATGGAACTTGTGCTGTGGCCTCTTCCTGCCCCACCTGGGCCTCAGCCCCTTTCCACCTCCTGTCCTGCTGTTATTTCCTGGCTTTGCTTTGCTCTGTGGTTTTTTGTATCTCGAAATAAACAAGAAAATGCAGGGAAGGGGGGGCACTCGGTGGTGGTGGGAGATTGGCAGCCTGGTATCTAAAAGTGTCTTTGAAGTAGACCTTGCAAATTCAGTGCTTTGCAGGTCACATGCCAGGAGCTATTTTAGTCAAAACATTTAACTCATCTCCTACTTGGCAAATTCTGTCACTGGGGTCAGTTTAACCTGGAAGAGGAAAGACTCAGATGTGGAAACAGACAGCACAGTCCTTAACTCTTGCCCTTTCATCTGGCAGTGAGTTTAAAGTGCAACATAAAAAAATTTACCACGGTTATTAATTTTAAAAAGTGATGCTAAAGCTAAATGAGTATGGAAAGTTTTCTTCCACATCCCTGAAAGTTTCTAGAATGAGATTAATCGGTTGGAAATCTGTGAAATGCGATGACTTCTGACTTGCTTTATAGTTCATATATGGTTTAGGCAGCTTCTTCAGGCTGTTTCCCAGTGCCAGGGCAGATCTCATCATGAGTGGAATGTAGGCTGCAAGAGCTGCCTGGAATCCAGCACTGCAGGAGCCACAGGCTTCCTACAGCTGGAGAGATGGGAGAATGATGGTTGTGTCAAGGGAGAGACGAGAATAAGTCCCTGAACAGCTCTACTGTAAAATAATCAGGGCAACAGACAGGGAAAGTTCAGAGTTGTTCTTTGTCAGGAGGGGTCAGTAACTCTGTCACCCTGTGACAGGTGACCTGCTCAATGCTCAGGTGCAGGACCAGGGCAGGCACCAGGGAGGCTTTGCTGTGTTGCTCCTCAGCAGTGTGGGGTCAGAATCTGGCACAGTCCTCCCACAGGAAGCCCCAGGGCTGTTGGCTAAGAGTGTTTGAGTCGTGACCCTTCCCAAAACCAGCTCCATGTGCAGGCTGTGAACCCAGGTGGGTGAGGGACAACCACCCTCACTGGTGCAGAGAGGCTTTTCCTGCCACTCTGGGGACTGGTGGGAGGTACAGGCAAGGTTCAAGCTTTGCAGGGAGCCTGTGTTTCTGTCAGAGCACAGTTCTCATTTCTCCCTCACAGAGGAACCTCTGGTGATGCCTTGGGATTTTCACTTTTATGTTTTTCATATATTTGTAATCCTGCAATTCTTTAGTGGACAACTCTAAACTCCACATACAGTGTGAGCTGCTGCTTCCCCATTCTGGTCAGACACAATTCCTCTCCAGGCCTGGGACTTGAGGACACCTCACTGCCTCAGGTCCCGAGAGATGGAAACAAAAGTGAGCTGGGGGGAGCAAACTTGGGGTAAATGACTTCATTACATGGAGCTGTAAGTGGAAGATGAACCCCCAATATGCGAATCGATCAAACTTATAAAAGTGTGAAAACCCCTGACCATTGTCCATCTTTGGGTGTAGCCCCTGGGGGAGCTTTGTCTGCCCAAAATGTACCTGAAGGCCCTTCAGTAAATAGAACCACTTCTTACTCCCCTAATTTTGTGTGGCCTCTGCTTTTAGGTCGTTTCAGAAAGGCATCAATGTGGCATCAGAAGATGATGGAGAAATTGATGTCACGAAAGGAGAACATTTCCCTTCCAGACTTGCCAGGGCCAGACAGAACCTGGAGGCGAAGGGGATCCATTGGTGTCATCACGGCAAAGCAGGTGCCCCGTGCTGCTGTGACACCCAGGAGTGGGGACTTGGGGACACCTCAGGGTCCTGTGTACCCCACAGCAGCAGCAATCTGCCTCCAGGGACCTGGACCCGTGACCAGTGCCCTCCCTGTGGCCAAGCCATGGTTTTGTTGTCTCCACTGTGAAATGTGCAATTTATGTTTCGTCTCAGGTAAATAGAAGTGATTTATGTAGTTGTGATTGTGAGATGTGTGGAACACGGCCACGGGACAGTTATAAAGATAAGTGTTAATAAATAACCGAGAAAGAAACATGGAATAAGGCTTTTAAACAAATACCTTGCTTACTCATAAGTGAATAAAGTGAGCTTCAAAGTTTTCACAATACAAGTTTTGAGGTTTCTAACTAGTAGAAGTTTTTATAGGCTTTTAACAAGTAATTATTATAGCTTTAAACTGCTTTGTAATAAGAAGTTTAGAACTATAGCTTTAGAATGTATGTGAAGGTTTGTGATCACCTAAACAAAAGGAGGAAATAAGCTCATCCTAGACCTGCTACTGAAACCCAGGATACTGGGAATTTACAATCCTGAGAAAAGGAAGATGGATATTGCATGATTTGAAGAGGGAAATCTGGACATCAACCTCATAAATTTACTATCTTAGGGTATAGTAACCTAACGTCACATAAGAATTGATCACAATAGAGTATAGAAATTAAAAGGAAGAAAAATAGAAACTAGAAGGAAATCACCAAAAAAGAAACTGCTGAGGAATACTTCAAAATTTGTATAAATACCAGCAAGAGTTAGCAGTTGAGCGTGCAGCTGGAGGGAAAACCCCCTCCTCTGTACCCAGCGCTGTTTGCTCATATTGTACCATCCAAATTATTAAATTAATAAATGAAATTGCTGCTTGATATATTGGCTGAGCCAAGCTCCTCATTTATTTCACCACCCAGCACAGAGTCTCCCCTTGGGGCAGGGGGACTCCCCCTGCTCTGTCTCCCCACTGTCCTCACAGGGACACAGCACAAATGTCCTGCAGGACTTTGTTCCCACCCTCCATGGAGGATCCAACCCTTCCCTCCTTCACCCCAAATGCCCCAAACAACAAATAAGAGAGACAAACAAGTTTCTCATTTTTTGTAAGAATTGTTTGATAACGGCTTGAAGAAATGCCAAGACACCTTGTGGGTGCCAGTACAGTTGATGAGATAGCAGCATGCAGATGCCACAGGCAAGCACTGTTCCAAGGTGGGCACACATGGCCAGGTAAATGTTTCAGTATATTTTTATGCAATTTTTACAAAAAGAACTTGGGAGATCTCAGGTTGTTAGAAGTAAACAAAAAGAACAAAAGTGGTTTGTATTTTTACTAAACACAAAGTCAAATCTTAAACTGGTTTAAATTAAGAAGGTGTTATAGACAATAAGATTTAAAAAAATAATATTTTTCCCCCCCCCTGTGATATTAAAGTGACAATTTCACTGAATTTGGGACTTCTGGGAGACCTGCAGTTCATCCTATAGGGAAAAAGGGGGATGTCTTGCTCTGGTCTAGCAAAGGGTGGCAGGACAGTGCATCCTGAGTCAGTCTCCTTTGCTTTTCAATGTGTTGCATTTGCACCTGAAAAGGTTTCTGAGGGTGCACTCTAAGAGACACGAATACCCTAAAGCTACCAAAATAGGAAAAATTCCCATTCAGGTGATATTTAGCTTGCGGTTTTTAATGAACACCACTGCTCCAGGCAGAAGTCATCGTTTTAATGCAAGTAACAGCGAGGTGCTTGGCAATGTGTAATTACAGCAAAGCCTGCTCCATGCAGAAGAGGCATCTGTGGTGAGTGACCCAGGCACCTGCAGGGCAGAATGCTGGAAATGTTTCGTTTGAAGTCATTTTAAAGCAATGCAAATAAAGCAATTCAGACTATAATGGCTGGTGATTTGTAAGAACAGCAGGTGATGTCTCTTGCACCAGGAGCAGCCCTGAGTTCCCTCTGGCTCACGATGTTGTCTCAAAGCAGATGGGTTTGGTACTTCAGGATTGCACCACCTGGTTACTCTCGGTCCTGTAACAAAAACAAAGGTGTGTTAAATCATTATTTGGGTTACAGTCGCAGCTGCACGATCGTAGAGCTGAAGTGTCCAGGCAAGAGAAAGAGAAGAAACAGACACTGGGCAAAAACGAATAAATTAGGATTTATATTAAAATCAATAACCATCAGACTTTCCCAGCTGGAGAGAGGTGAGGGGAGAAATCTGATGGATGAATGCCGGCAAGGGAAGGGATGGATGTAGAAATAGAAGGGAGAAATGTCTTGAAAGGAAAAAAAAAAATTCTTATGGCCAAGGAAGAGCACTTGAGCAGTGGGTGAAAATGGTATGGCCTAAGGAATGGAGGGATTTTACTGCTGGCAGACAAAGAAGTCTGGATAGACTGCATGAACAGCTGTTCCAGAGAGAAGGAGCATTCATAGCTGCAGAACCAACCCAGATGTTTGCTGACAGATGTTTTCACACTCCCCCAAGCATACCCACCTTTTTTTTCTTCCACATAAGCATCGTCATCAGCACATTAAAAATGATGCCTTTCATTAAAACCATTTTGAGGCCCAGCTGTGATAAAGACAGTGTGTTCAAGTGTTCATCTGGAAAAAACAGAAAGTGAGAGTCACAAGAGCACTGAGACACCCTCATGTTCCAGACAGACTGAAAAGGCCTTTTTCAGGAAGCTGCTCTGTTGTGTGATGGAGGCAGCTGGTAGGACAGGAATCGAGGTAGGGAGTAGGACTCGGAGTCTTTAATTTCTTCCATTCAATAACCACTTAATTATCCAATATGCCAGTCTGCCAGCCACCTAACTGGTTCTGAATTCTGTGCATTGTGAACCCAGGATGCTGGAGGCAGCTCTCCTTCCACTCTCTAAATTTTTTTTTTTTAAAGATGGGCAGGGGGAAAGCAATTTTGATTTTAATCATAGAACACAATTGTATTTGAATTTTATATTAATCTGAAGTTACAAAGCCATTTCTATTTGAAATTACATTGATCTGTCCTGGAGAAGAGGGAGCTGTCAGCAAAAACTCCCTGTAAGTTTATAAGTGAGAACCTTGCAGAGAGCTGAAAGGCTGATGGAATCTGCCGTGTTTACTGACGAGTATTTTCCTGAAACGGTGTTTTGGAAAGATTTGCAAGAGCACAGCTGCTCTGTGAGCAGGGCAGGCACAGGCTCTGCTCTTTGAAGTGGCACAGCAGCAGATCCTTGGACTCCCCAGTGAGCTGGGGCAGGGCTGGTTTAGGTGCACCCCAGCCGTGGCCAACCCTGAGCACAGAAACCACCGGCTCAGCGATGGTTTCATGAGGTGTTTGTGCACCCAAAGTAACCCGGGCCCTGCGGAGGCTGAAATGTGCAGTGCTGACTCATAGCAGTACCTGGAGTCACCCTGGGGTGGGCAGCAGCTCTGTGGTGAGTCAGAGCAAGAGCAGGTGGGCACTGCCTAAAATTATCAGCTTGTCAGGAAGGCTGCATTAACACCATGACTTTCAGCCTCGATGCTTAAAGCCTGTTGGGGTCCTTCTGGAAATTTTCTGTCTGACTTTTTGCTGCTTCAAAAAGAATTCTGCAAGCGGGGAAAACCAGCAGAAACTTGGGAAGACATTTACTTTAGTCAGGCCAAACTTTTCTCCTAAAATGCTGTGTTACATACCTGTCCTGAAGTGTACGGACAGCCCTGTGACACAGACAGCGCTGGCACCTGCAGAGGGTGACAACAAATTTGGTTAATAACAAAAATATACTTCTTCAGAAGTCTATAAAGACAGCTCTGCTTAAAAGGCTTAATTAGAATACTGGCCAACAAACCCTCCCATAAACACTCTTTTCTCCTTTTTTCAGGGCAAGCATAAAATGTGATCTAATTAAACTTCAGTGTCCCATTGGACAAAGGAATTTCAAGCTTCTATCCCCCCACGGCGTGTTTTAAGATCTCTCTGCTATGACTGTACCACTCCACTGACCCTTAATCCTGCTTCCACCAAGGAGGAAGGAGGGAGAAAACAGAGGGCACGAGGCAACATTCCTCTGTCTTGTGGGGCCATGGTGGAGCCAAGGTAAGAGCACCAAGAGCACCCAGAGGACCTCCAGCCCTGCTCACAGCCCCAGAAATGCCATTACCACTCTCAGGGTCCTCGCCCTCCAGCTCTCCAAAGCCCTCGTGCCTGGCCCCACACTGCAGCTGGTCCCTCTTGGCCCAGTAGGTGGACAGGTAGCTGGATTCCTCTCTGTTCTCCTCCGTGGCCACCTCCACCACTGTAGACGTGTGCTGCTCAGCCGAGTTCAGAGTGAGCTTTTCAGGGGAGTAATCTGTGATAAGGCACATTTCCAGATCCTGGTCATCTTCAGAGGTCAGCCTGTAGACTGAGGGATTTGGAGTAACTTCTGCAAGTGGAGAAAAGAAGAGGCATTAGGTCAGATTACACAGTTCCTTCAGTCTTAACATACAGCCACGTGGAAATGCTCCATTATTGCAGTGGGAAGTTGCCTGATCATTGGGATCTTGTGCCAGGACACCTTCAGAGAGCAAAATCATCTACAGCAGGTGATGCAGAAGCTGCTTCTGTTGACTTATGTTGTGTGGGAGACACAGGGTGGCCAGGTCTCGGGTTTGAGGTTCCCAAGACGTCAGATCAGAGTTTTTTTTCCCTGAATGCCCCATGCTGAAGCAGAAGAAGAGTCAAAGCTGTCATTTCAGGTTTTCTCTTGGTTGTTTATTATTTCTTATCTACAAACTCTTTCTGTGCCCTGCCAAGGTCTTGTTGCAGCGAGGGCATGAGATGACTCCTGCCCACAACAGGCAGGCAAAACCTCTTATACCATGTTTTATATATCCTTTATTTACCATTAATCACCAATACCTACTGCTAATGTCAGACAGGTCACCTCTATCCTACACCAACCCTGTGAGCCACCACAGCAGAAAAATGGATACCAAGAAGAAGGACAAAAAGGACAAGGACCACACCCAGGCCCTCCATATTTTTCTTCTGACCCCTTTCTAAAAATCCTAATATTCTACATTTGCACCCCGTGATTACTTAACTACTATTACTAACTATTATTTTTCTTACATTCTCGTGACTTGTAATTCATTTCACAAGCTGAAAGCTCTCCCATGGACCGAGATCCAGGACAGTGTCTCTCTGGGCTCTGTGCAGGGGGGGTCTCCGACCCCCTGCCGGGATCTCAGACCCTCCAGGGCAGTCAGAGGAGTGCCCTGGACTCCGACAGCCAGGCAGAGTTCCTGGAGCAGCTGGAAAGGCTCGTGGACAGCCACACCCTGGATGTCCCTACCTGGCCTGGCCGTTCCTTGTGGTGACAACTTGCTGGCCTCTGGCACCTTGGCCTGGGTGCTGATGCCTTAAGTCTCATCTTTCATGTTTTTCAGGTTCTGTGCTGCCCAGGGGCGCAGTTCTGAGCCTCATATTAAGTGTTAGTAAGCTCTCTGCACAGGGTAATTAGACAAAACAAATCCTTTTCCTACTCAAGACCAAGGACAACTTTCAGGCCCAAAAGCACAAACAGTGGTGGGCTGAAGGGAGGAACAAAAAGGATGAGACCTCACAGCCTGAAGCTGTAATTGGACAATTCAACCCCAATATGCAAATGGACCAAAACTGATAAAAATTCTCTGTTTCAAGTCAGCCCTCCCAAGGCATCAGTGCAGCCAGGGATGTGTGTGACAGCTGGAGAGAGCACCTGAGCAGCCTGGCCCAGCAGAAGTGTCCCTGCCCATGGCTGGAACATTGGACCCTGCCAACCCAAACCATTCTATGATTTTGTCATTCTTGAGGCAGCCCAGGCCCATTCTGCTTTTTCTGCAAATGCTTGGTCAAATCCACCAAATGCAAATATCCCACTTCCTCCCTGTGTCCTGAGGGGCAGTGGATGAACCACTAAACCTTAAGGGTGTCCACGTTTACCATCAGTCTACAAATGGTGCTCCTACAGCAGAAAGCTCAAGAAGCCACTGCAAAGTAGGAACATGGGGCTGCATTCAGGGACAAAAGGGGGGAGCAAACAAATACTTCACCATGTTCCACCTCTTGTACCAATTTTTTTTTGCAAAATTTTACCCTGCAGAGAAGGGTTTGAGGCACTAGAGGCTGCAGATAGAGGACACCTGTTTTAAGATCTCTCTGCTATGACTGTACCACTCCACTGACCCTTAATCCTGCTTCCACCAAGGAGGAAGGAGGGAGAAAACAGAGGGCACGAGGCAACATTCCTCTGTCTTGTGGGGCCATGGTGGAGCAGTGGCTGCAGGGCTGGGAGCTGCAGCCCAGGGCTGCTGACACCAAGAGCACCCAGAGCACCTCCAGCCCTGCCCACAGCTCATTGCTCTCCTTGCTTCAAACCCTGCTAGCGAGTCAGGCAGACTGGGATTTTCCACACGTACCAAAACCTGTGGTTAAAGCCCTTTTTTGCATATTTAGCTTTATAAACTTGTACTCTAAGCATACATTTCACCTGATTCTGTGAGAAGGTGCATTCCTAAATCCTTGCTCGTGGCTAGCAGTAAAATGTTCCAGACACTGCCGTGCTCTCACGATGACTAGATGAAAGATTACAGAGATGCTGTAGCCACAGTGCAGGCCTGGGGCTCTCAGCAGGGCTGCATTTTCCCTCACAGATTAAAATGAGAGCTTCAGTTCACAGTTATAAACTGAGGAAGTGTTACTGTGTAGGACTGAGAGTTGAGATTAATCATTGCTTTCTTCCTCTTCACGTGCCTCACTGATAAATGTTGTAGAAATACTGAAGACATCTTAGCTCCCAGATGAAGAAATTTTCATTTCGTCCCACGGGAAAAGTCTAGAAACTTTCCCAAAATCTTCTTTATCACTGAAATAAATGTTCTTCATCTGTCCTATTCTCAGCTGTTGCCACCTCAGAGAATATAGCCATACTTCTCTTTTAGTAAGTATCATCTCAGAAAAAAAAATTATCCACAAAGCCCAAGGGTTCATTCTCTGGCCCATGTCCTGAATTGTAATTCATCTGTTCTAGTTTTGCCCTGGCTTTGAAGAACCTGATGAGGCTCTATGCAGAAATACAGCCCAATGTCTGCTGGGACTCCCTTACCTCCCACACTCCCAGACACTGTTTTGGAAATAGGGATTGTTTGTTAGGGAGAGGAAGGCAGGAGCTGCTAAAAAGCTTGATGATAAAGCCCTGTATAAAACACAGATGAGCCAGGGTAGATCACTGCCATGGGGTACATGGAAATGAAAGAGAAGAGGAGGAATTTGTCAACCTGCTCTCTCATCACTGTACTGTGCTTTCTGAAGAGATAAATATCTACCTCTCTCCAAATTAGGGTGGTTTTCTCCCTCTCAATCCGTGCAATGCTTTGATCTTGACCACAGAAAACAATAAAGTCTGGTTTTCACAGGAAGCTTCAGCAGTTTTGCAAAACATTATTTTCCTGTTCTTACTCAGAGTGGTGACTGCCTCTGTTCCAGTGCTGCAGCTCAGCTCCTGTCAGTTCCTTGGTGTGTTTGCCCACTGCTGTGAAGGTTTCAGATAGATTTGGTAAATAACATCTACTCCAACCACAGCCCTGTGACCTGTTATTGTCTTAGTGAGCTGGTGCCTGTGCTGGAGATGCTGTATGTTTATGACCTCTATTTCCAGTAAAGAGTGAGAAGTAAACAACGATGAAAAAGAAGAGTAAGTAAAGAGAAGTAAACAACGATGCTCTGAGCTTTCCATGCTGCCTAATTTTATCTTTACCGAAGGATGTCTCCCAGGTGGAAGAGCAGGAGCTGTTGGAATGCTATTCCTGCCCAGTCTACAGACACAGCCAACCAGAGGCCGATTTCAGGGGAGTTGAACCCTGTTACAACATCAGATTGAGAGCTGTGCCCTTTCTTTTTTCCCCTCCAAACAAGCTCACTAAAAATCCTGAACTGGTTTAATTCCCAGCTGGTATCACGCAGAAAATTATCACATTCTCCATGCTCCCAAAGCAAATTATCTGCATCAGACTGGAATTGGTGTGACAGGAATTTTGGTGCTCTTACCACCCCTCAGCCTAAGACAGGATATTCCACAGCTGGAGTCAACCTGGAGCTGTTGCCCCACTCCAGGAACACCTGTAGCCCCTGCCCACTCCTGCAGGCCAATCTTGCCCCCAGAGGAGCCACTCCAATGAATTAACAAGCCCTTTAGAGATGTTTCCTCTCTGTCCTCCAACGCATGTTCCAAAAGGTCTGCCAGAGGTCCTCTGTGCAATCTGTCATGTGGTAGAAATACTGAAGACAGCTGAGCTCCCAGATGAAGAAATTTTAATTTCTTTCCATGAGGAAAATCTAGAAAGGGCCTCAAAATCTTCCTTAGCACTGAAATACATGTTCCTTATCTGTTCTGTTCCCAGCTGGATGCTGGGGTGGGTACAGCAAGACCAGATGAGCACATTTAGGACAGGAACCTTTCCTAGACTTTGTAGACTCTGTCTGGAGACACTCAGAACACAAGCAGGCCCTAGCCCAGCATTAGCCCACGTCATCCAACGTGCAGAGAACTCTGAGGAGAGACTCAGTGTTTGCAAATATGAGTGTGCTGCTTTACTGACAGACTTCAGGCCCAATTCTGGTCTTCTGCCAAAAAATGTGTTTGTTATTGCCTCTGTAATTATACTTGGGGAAGTCAAGCTACCAAAACTATCCAAAGTCTTTCTCACAAACCTTTCAAGGGAAAGATTTCCCACTGAGCCAAATGTAACAGTGAATTAATAAAGGAAGATACCCAGTATGTGAGGAGAAGTCAAGTGCTCAAAGGAATAAATAGTTCTCTAGTACCAAACCAGGATGAGTCCTGGGCTTTTAGAATGTGTTCACATTCAGAAAAAAATGAGATGAATTTTTTCTGAATTTTTTCTTATTGGGAAGCAATACCTGTTTGTGTTCATGTATGGATCTACTCAGGCACCATCTAAACCACAGGAGAGAATTGCTATGATATCTGCTGCTCCTTTCAACAATGATTTGTTGAATCATTGAAAAGATTTTTGGGGGTCAGAAAGAGCAATTCTGCTTATCTAATCCTCTCTCTCACAGGTGACTGAGATAGATTGACCAGCTGAGTGATAATTTCCTCCAAACTAAAGGACTTGAAGGGGCTGCTCATGAACCTCCTGAGAACCTCTGTCATTGTCCTAAAATGCTTTTCCATGTGTTTTCTTCCAAAATCAGACTGGTTTTCAATTGCCAGATAAAGGCAATTTTCAATTTCAATTTTCAATTGAAATATACTTTTCAATTATATATAGCAGAGATTTTGTTTTCAGGAAAAAAAAAATTCTTAGAATCATACAATGGTTATGGACTTTAAAAAAGAAAGATCATGGCATTTTCTCTTAGGCTAAGACTTGGTAAATCCAGTCTCTGAGCCCTTAGGCAGAAGAACCTCCAGTCACCATGCCATGGCTGTTAAACCTGGCTGGAGGCCACCAGCTGCTCCCACTGTTCTGTCCTGCCCTGGGTCACTGCCACAGCACAGCCAAGCCCTCCTGGCATCCCAAGACAGCATCTCTATCCCAACTGGCTTTTGCCAAGGGAAGCTGAAAAGAAGTTGGAATATTCTTCCATGAAATCCCTGGTCCATCTGATGCCATGATGATTTTCTTTTTGCCTTTTCTTTTTATATACCTTTTATGTATTCTCAGTCCTCTTAGCGTGCACGCTTGTGATTGCTGAAGCCTGGTAATTTAGCATGGTCCTGGCATTCTGCTAGGCCAGAAGACCAAACATCCTAAAGGCCTCGCAGCTGGAAGCCAGAAAACCTTACACTGTTGTGAGAAATGGATTTGTAGGTGTCCTGGTTTAGGGCACATTTGGGAGGAACCCTCCAAATAGGATCTTCTGGGAAGCAAGCCCAAACAGCCCCTCACCCTCAGTTGGTTCGGGAATAAATTCCCTCCAAGAAAAGTGGAAAAAACTGTTTAACAAACCAAAAGCCCACAAGCACCAACAATTAAATAACATGAAACAATAAAACCTCTCGCTGATCCAAAGGGATTCCCAGAATAAAAGTGTCCTTGCTGTGGGTATAACTCAGCTCTCTCTCAGGGGGCCAGGCCCCGCTGGGCCGCAGGTGCCTCTCTGGTCTTCTCAGTCCAGGACAGACTTTCAGTCCCAAGAAAAAGACAAAGAATCTGTCCAGGAACCTTCTCTGCTTCAGCTAGCCAAAAACCAATTAAAAAGGGAAAAAAACCTCTCCATCCATCTGTCCAAAGACANTTTCAAATGATGACCTTGCAAATGAACTAGATATTTTGGAGAAAAAGAACTATGGAAGATGTATTGTAGGAGGACCCACGAGGGATATTTTTAATGATTGGCTTAAAAGCATTAGCAGCAGTGTGTGGCAAAAGCTGATAGGCCGAGAAACGCTTATAATGTATTGTAATTAGGAAATAGTTTGGCTTTTGATTTTGATGGCGTGAATTGTAACATCTGTACCATCTCACCCTTCACATGAGACTGAAAATGGAATAAAATTTTTAAAACTCCTCTCAGGAGCCCCATCTCTGGGTCAGAAAAAGGGTTTTTCCGACACACTGTCTTGAGAAGCCACTGTTCTCTCCAGAGCACATTCTGTAATCCAAGATTAAACCCATCTGAGGGGAATACATTAGAATAGGGAAATGTCACACCATTCATTTAAGCTTCTCATTAGGGAATCTTTGTCAGATACGCTAATTTACAAGGTCTATAAATTTGCATACTCAATCTACCATGTGTGTGCATTTCAGCATATTCCACCCTGACGAATTGTTGCACCTAAGGATCCTTACTAAATACCCAGAAAAAAAACGCTTTTATCCCTTAACCCTGTATGGCTCTTAATTCTAGGACCAGAGAAACAGGCACCACATCTACCCAATAACCAAATGATGCACCAATCCTGGTGTTAACATGGAACAGAAAGCTCAGACTCACTTGGGGTAACAACAAGCTGGGTGCCAGTTCCAAATGTGGGTTTCCTGTATCCCTGGTTGGCACACTGCTGCCAGCCTCTACAAAAATGTGGGCAGGTTTTGGCAGTGCTTACTGGCAGCCAGGTGAACAGACAGTCCAGAGCAGGGGGTAACTTCAGGGAGCAATGATGAAACATGCTGACTTAATATCAGAGTACCAAATAAATGTACTAGGAAATGATCAGGATCAGAATCACAGAGATCAAATTATAAAAAATGTTCACTCATTCACTGGTTACAGTTGTGTGGTGTTATATATTTGGGGGCAATACAAGGAATGAGCTTCTTTTCCACCTGTAATATCACATAAAATTCCAGATGACTGAGCCTTCCCGTGCAGCTTTTCTCCCGAGTGTTTCCTACCCACGTGCCTTGGTCACCAACAAGGTTCTTTTCTTTTTCCTAATGTCAGTTTTATCCCTCTCCACCCCCATAACTCACAGGACCCAGGAAACCTCTGTGAGGACCCCGTTGGCCTTGGTCCCAGTTATGTCCTCACGGGTTTCAGTGGCACACTGTGCCCCTGTCTAGGTCTTGGAGCCTCCCAGGCAGCCTGATAACTCCATTTCTTGGGAATTCACCCTCTGTCTCTCAGCTCTGCAGTGCCTGGAGCGTTACAAATGCTCCTGCACCTGCCACAGCTCAGCAAAGCTGCAAGTCCCAGTCACAAACAGGATCCCCTTGCAGTATCTGGGGAGCACACAGTGTCCACACATCAGACAGCCCAGCCAAAAGCTGTCAATCCCCATTCCAGCACTGATATTAAAAACGCTGTAGTGCAATGCTCCTTGGTGGTGTTCTCAGGCAAAGCAAAGAGCAGCTAAAATGGTGATAATCACCCAAAGTGGATATTTTCTAAATCACAGAACCACGGAGTGGTTTGGATTGGAGAGAACATTAAAGGTCATCTAAGTCAACTCTCCTGCAGTGTCCAGGGACAACTTCAACTAAGATTGCTCAGAGCCCCATCCAACCTGACCTTGAATGTTTCCAGGAATGGGGCAAGCACCACCTCTCTGGGCAACCTGTGCTGGTGTTTCACCATTCTCACAGTAAAAAAAAATATTCTTTAACTTCAGTTTGAATCTACCCTCTTTTAGTTTAAAACCATTACTCTCTGTCCTGTCACTACAGGTGCTTTTTAAAACTTGTTTTCCGTCTTTCTTGTAAGTCTGTAAGTACTTTTAAGTACTGAAAGGATGAATTAAGGTCTCTCTGGAGCCTTGTCCAGGCTAAACCACCCCACCCCTCTCAGCCTGTCCCCACAGGAGAGCTGCTCCATCCCTCTGAGGGTTTTTGTGGCACTCCTGTTAATCCATTCCAGCAGGTCCTTGTCTTTCCTGGGACCCAGAGGTGGGCACAGCTCTGCAGGTGGGGCCTCACCAGGGCAGAGGAGGAGAATCAATCCCTCAATCTCCTGGGCAATGCTGCTGGGGATGCAGCCCAGGATGGAGTTGGCTTTCTGGGCTCTGGGTGCACATCCCTGGCTCTTGGCCAGTAATGTAAATATGATAAACACCCTTGCTTTTCAATGCATTTCCATCTGACTTGTATAACCCAGGACTTTTCGTGAGGCCAATGGAAGTGGCATGGATAGATCCTTTAGGAGAGAACAAATCTACGTGACTGACTTTGCAGAAGAGCAGAACCAGGCTTTGTCCTGGCTGATCCCAGGACAGCAAACAGATGAGGAGCACTGGAAGCCTGAGCTGCCAGCTTGGACAGCTGTCCTGAGCTAAAAGCCACTGCTTGAGGTGGGCTACAATGCCTTTGACAGCTGCCTCTCCCCAAATTTTGGTGTGTATTAACAAGCTTGCAAATTAGTAAAAAAATCAGGGTAAATGTACCTGGCAAAACCAGAAGCCTCGTCCCAGATCCAAATGTGAGTTTGTTATTTCCATAGCCACACAATAGCTCAGGCCTCTACAATATCCAGAGCAGCACTGAATGGAACCTTCAGCAATTAAATACTCCACCAAAAGAAACCCTGTTCATCTCTGTGAACAGACAGATCCATTTACCCAGGACTTTTCCACGTATTGATTTTCTTTTAAAGTGGTATTTTGCATTTTGCACTCCCAAACACACTCTCCCTAACATTCCCCTCAATCATATTTGTCCCATTGTTTCCAGAAACCATCTGCACCACAACTTCTATTCTCCATCTTACTCCTCATTTATTTATCCTACCAGCCAGATTCCTCTCTCAAAAATTAATTTATTTACTGTTACTGCACAGCTCCCCTGGGGACTGGTGGTGCAGCAGAACCTGCACCATCCCATTCTCTTGCATTTGCCATCTGAATGAGTCAAGAGTGATTCCAGAACAAAGTTGCCATTTAGTTTTTGAGAGAAAGCTCTTTTTGATGTGGAATTTCCTTGGGGCAGGGAGATCATTGCTCATTCTGCCACTAAACCCTGGGGTTTCAGGATGCATTAGGGACCTTCCTCCAGTGTGACCAGAGCAAGATCTGAAGCAGCTGCACACAGATGTGGCCATGATGGTAAATCTGGAGACACCTACATGAACTCAGAGCTCTGGTTTATAGCTCCTTTAGCTTGCTGATGGCTCCATATAAACTTGAGATTCTCATTTCTCTCAGATGTTTTTGAAGAGGGTCAGGGTGAGTAATTTAAAATTAGAGAACTTTGCTCACAGGTTTCTAGAAGGAATTCTTTCCCTATGCTGTTGTTTTTTAACTTGCAGAATAAAATAATTTTGAAATTATCTTGAGAATCACTACTATCCATTTTAAGAAATGGAAACATTCCTTTTCAAGAGTAAACTCAACTCAATTTAGATCATAAACAATCCTAAATATATTTTAAAGAAATTTGGGAAATTTGATACATTTACAACAAATATTGAAATCTTGTCAAGTGTTACTTTCTTTCCCTTTTACCAGGGGTTTCAAACAAGAGAGGAGGTGTAGGGATTTGGGGAGAGTTTTTTTCATACATTTGTGGCAGCAACAGTCAAAGCACACTTTTCTATCCATCTTTTTTTCCTCAGAAAAAATATTTTGTGGTAAGGGTCACCTTTCCATCCCTCCACCAAGTCATTCAGTAACTAAGTTTGCTTCTTGCCCTATTTCCCCTCTATCCAGACATTTCTCCCACCCTCAGTTTTAAGGCTGGTCCCCACCAGTTCCAGATCCTCCCTTCTAACGTGCTCCAGGCTTCACCTGGGTGTTGCAGGACAAGGAAAATCCCCAGGACTCAACACAAACTGGCTGTGACAGGAACTTGGAGTCATTCCTGAGGTCAAGCTCCCTGAGCCTCCTGACTGTCTTGTGTTTCCATAACCAACATTTCTGTTTATACAAGAACACAAACCCACCCCCTACGGTCACAGCTCAAGGATCTCCAAAGCACAGAGCCAACATGTGCATTTTTTGTGTTCACATACAATTATGACTGGTTATCTCCAACTATTTCCATCCATATACAAGAAAAGCTCTTTTTGCCTACTACAGCTTTACGAAACCAGTTCACCCCTCTGCATTTTGCTGCTTTCATCATTTCACTTTGCTTCTCCTCTGCTTGAGGAGCTTGATGTAGGATCCCACTTCCTGTTGACTTTCCAGGACAAATCCTCTCGCATAAAACCTCTGCTGTGTTCATTCTCAGGAACAGGGAGGGGAGAATATACTTGCAGCCATGGAGATCACTTGCTCATAATACCAATTGTAAATTCATGGTCCTGTTGCTAAAATATTGTGGGGTGGCAAAATAACTTGTCAGCTGAAAGAAGTATTTCCACCTGGGAATTCAGACATACCTGGAGAAACCATGAGTTTGGTTCCAGCTCCAAATGTCAGCTTGCCATAAGTCCCAGAATTGCACTGTGACACAGTGCTTTGCAAAATGGTGCCCTGGGATGTGCTTTTGCTGGGTGAAGGCTGGAGAACCTCAGTGCAAGGTTTTATTGGAAGCAGCTCACACAATCACAGAATGAACTGGGTTGGAAAAGACCTTTGAGACCATCAAGTCTGACCTACGACCCAACACCTCCTCATCAACTAAACCATGGCACCGAGGACCACATCCAGGCTTTGGTAAACACCTCCAGGGATGGTGACTCCACACCTCCCTGGGCAGATGATTTCAGTGCCCAATCATTCTTCCAGTGAAGAATTTTTTTCTGACATCCAACCTGAAGTTTCCCTGGTGCAGCTGAAGGCTGTGTCCTCTCATTCTGTCAGTGGTCACCTGGGAGCAGAGCCCAACCCCACCTGATACACCCTCCTGTCAGGGAGCTGTAGAGAGTGCTGAGGTCTCCCCTGAGCCTCCTCCTCTCCAGGATAAACAACCCCAGCTCCCTCAGCCCCTCCTCACAGGACTTGTGCTCCGGACCCCTCACCAGCCTTGCTGCCCTTCTCTGGCCACGCTCCAGCCCCTCCATGTCCTTCCTAAATTGGGGGCCCAGAACTGGACACAGCACTCGAGGTGTGGCCTCACCCGTGCCCAGCACAGGGGAAGAATCAATCCCTGCCCTAGTGCTGCTGGCCACACCACTCCCGATCCAGGCCAGGAGCCCTTGGCCTTCTTGGCCACCTGGGCACACTGCTGCCTCATGTCCAGCCTGCTGTCCCTCAGTGCCCCAGGTCCCTTTCTGCCTGGGCACTGTGCAGCCACTCTGTCCCCAGCCTGCAGCACTGCAGGGCTTGTTGTGGCCAAAGTGCAGGACCCAGCCCATGGTCTTGTTAAACCTGACATTGCTGGATGCAGCCCTTGGATCCAGCCCGTGGATGCAGCCTGTCCAGGTCCCTCTGCAGAGCCCCCCTGCCCTCCAGCAGACCCACACATGCTCACCAACATTACTGGCTATCACCTCAGCAGCAATAAGCACTTCCTTCAGCCACATTCCTCTGCTGGTTAATCCATCATCTGTGAATCCTGTCCTCTCTCTCCAGGCAGCAGCAGCATCTGTCCACCACTGTGTGCACACACAACCTCCCAGGCTGTGTGTGGAGCCTCCTGATTGCTGTTGTTGAGTCCCACCAGCCTGTGTCACCTTTCTGCTCTCCTCTCTTGCAATGTCCACCCTCCTTTGCAGGCTGCACTTTGTAATGATTCAGAGTTGGAACCAAAGCAACACAGAATTGTTCAGGTTGGAAAAACCCTTCAAGACCATTAAGTCCAACCCATACCCCAGCAGTGGCATGTTCACCCCTAAACCATGTAATTTAGTGGGGAGTGTCCAAACACATCCTCCCAAACCCCAAAACTAACAGGAAAGATCCACAGCTTGTGTCATTCCCATCTCTGCCCTCTGGGTTCTCCAGTTCCACAGGGGCCAGCAGTAACCCAGAGGTCACTGCTATTGATTGTTGCCAACACTCAAACTGCGTTTTGCTCCTCCTTTGCAAACATTAACCCTGGTTTTGAGTGGACTGACGTTTTCCACTGCGTTCAGTGTCCCAAATCACAGAATTCTTACTTAGTCTTACATAACCCTGCTCTTGCATTTCACTGACTTGTTGTCCCTTTTAGAATAATTCTTTTCCCAGCATGTACAGATTGCAAGTACACACAAAGTCTCCCACTTCTTTCCTTGGAATCCTGACACCAGCCCAAATTTCTGCACAAAGCCACT
>WAAE01003228.1:0-36203 GCA_013400495.1 Nicator chloris
CTCCTGCACAGCGCCCCCTGCCGGGCACAGGTCCGCCGGTCCCCAAACCCGGCCCCCGGGTAACCCAAACCATCCCTCTAGCATTCAGGACTTGCCTGGGATCAGTAACCTACCAACCAGGGTAGATCTGTCCCTCCAGCTCCCTCTGGACAAGCACTCTCCTCCCTAGAGAATGTTGCTGGTAGGTCTGCTCATTACCTTAATGAAAGTGATTGTATTAGCAGCAGTTCTGGTCCCTCACCAATATGTAGTTTCTAGAGATCATACTGTTTACATTATTTGAATAAGAAAAATCTCTACCCAATTTAATTGAAGAGTGCTTTGAATGTTGAATAGTAGCTGATCCATCATTTTCCATCATTGCTGTTTCCTACTAAACATACATGCCAAAGCCACTATCAGCTCAGACCTCAAGTCCCATCCCAGAACCACTGAACCCAATTGTGCTGAGGAACAGCCCTTGTGCAGAGGCTGAGCACACTGCACCTCCCCAGACCTGCAGCACAGCAGCAGCCACAAGCCTCAGCCAAGCACTTCTACTCCAGGCTATGTGCAGCTGTTGCCATGAGATCATGCCTCTTCCCTTGGCTTGAAGCAGCAGGCAGCTCCAGCATCACTCACAGCAGCACACTGGTGCTGTGCTCTCCAAGCCACAAACACTTGGGAGATCCAGGACTGAGCTGTTCAACATGGATCAAATATGTCAGCCCCCAAATTCACCCATTACTCAGATTTTATTGAAGACAGGCTCCCAACAGCACAGAAAACACTGTGCTGCAGCATCCCAGACACCCCTTGCCCACTTCCCAGGCTGCCATCCACCGAAGCCTTCTGAAGGGCAGGGGAGAACCAAGCCCTGGCTCCCTTCCTCACACAGGGCCATGCTCCCCTCCTGACAGCTGCTCTGAGGAGAGGCTTCCTCGCCTTCATCACCTTGGCAGGATAACATGAGCTGCCAGGCAGGGAATGCAGCCCCTGCAGACAAAAGCACCCAACTGCATTAAACATGCAGCAAGTTCCAGAATGCATTCCAGATACATGCCTTGTACCCAGGGGACAAAAAAAATTTAACACCCCCCATTTAAGTTGGCAGGACAGAAGTTCATCACTCCTGACAGCTTTGAGAGAAGGCCAGAGCTGTTGCAGGGTGATGGGAATGCTGTAGCTCAGATGAGAATGCCAGGCAGCAGCATGGGAGCAGCAGAACCATCCATCTTCTTTAGCAGAACACTGAAACTCCAGCAGGGCCCAGGAAAATTTCTTATAAATATCAACCTGTCAAGAGAACAGCCAACATTTTGTCTATCCACTGTACCACAAACAGCAAATTTACAGTTTTCAAATCCACCCCAGCCCCCATAAAAACCATTAGACAAGGGCTGCCTTGCAAGGAGCAGAAGTTTCCTCCCTGCCAGGCACTCTAAACAGGATGGACTCAAACTGCACTGTGGGAGCTTTTAGAGCAGGACTTAACATCAGCCTGGAGGAGCTAACAGAGCAGAGAGTGCCAGAGAAACATTCAGTCAGCTCAACCAGCTCCACCATTTGAACTGAGCACTTAGGTCCTTTTGCACACAGAGAGGGCACAGTCCTGCTCTTCAGAGCCTTCAGCCTCCCTGGAGACAGAGCAGCTGCACCTCAACAGCAACATGAGGCTGGAACTGGAGCCAGTGGCAACAGCGCTTCATCTGATGAAGTTCTGTTAAGCACATCTTCTAAAGAATTAGTGAAATGCTAACCAGATAGGTTTTGAGACTGGGGGGGGAACCCAAAACTTATAAAGAACAAGAGCTCCTGGGCTCTGCAAGAGTACCTTGTTTTAACACTACTTAAATGGGGCAAGACAAGAACATTACATTTATGCCCTTGAAGTTGAATTGAAACCTTTCAAACCTCTCTGCCACTAATTTGAGGTATTTGGAAAGAACTTCAACTAACAGGAACTTCCCTGCATGAAACAGAAGTATTTTAACAGGAATACTCAGGTTTCAGCACTTACAAGGGCCCCTTCTGCAATACTAACCCCAACTCTGCAAAACCTCCAGGGACTTTAACTTGTCATGGCACTGCAGAAGCAACTTCCTTGCAGAAAGGTGTTCTTGCCTTTTTTCTTTATTAAAGCAAGTGAACATAGGTGAATTACAGACTTACCATTCTCCCCTGACAAAGGGGCACACATGATGGAGCAAACCAGACAATGTCCTCATCATACACCTCTTCACTGTCAGCTGCAGCCTTAACTTCAGGTCTCCCCAAGGCTCAATCCCCCACTCCTGCCTTCAGAGAGCCCTGGGGGTAAAGCCAAAGGGAACAGTCAGCACCAGGCCCTGCCAGGGTGTGGGACACAGCAGCACTTCCCTGCTGGTGCATCAGACATGATCTGGCTTGAACAGCAAGAAATCAACACTGTCGCTCTGATGGGGAAAAAATTCAGTCATCATTTACACCTGCAAGTGCCTAGGAGCTGTGGCCACACACCCACCTTCCCTGGCAGAGCCACAGGCACCATGAGCTCATAGCAGAGGAAGTGGCAGAGCCATGCCCACACTGCCAATCCCTTTGCATCCCCTTAACCTGGCCAGCAGCACCTCCCACAGGGACACACTTCAGCCAGAATGGTTCCTGCTCCTTACTGCTGCTCAGGGCAGCTCATGCACCTGTAGTGCAAGGCACACTCATGCACAGTGCCCTTAAAATGAGCCCCCTGAACGCAGTGCAGAAGGGAAGCAAACACGGCTGAGCTGTAAGCCACCATGCTGTTCCAGCTCCACACACACATGGCCAGCTTGCAGCTCCCTGGCCTGCTGGTTGCTATTCACTTTGGACATGATGGAACAGGAGCCCCAAAGGACCTCAATGCAATGCTTCTGCAGGAGCAAAATCCCTGTGCTCTCGCTTCTACAATACCTAGATTAACACTCATCAGTATGGTCTCTAGGGATAAACTGGAACCAACTCATTTGCAGAAAGGTATTTCTTTCCCTCCTTTTTTTCCCCCCTCCCATTTCCTTTTTAAATTTAATTAAACATGTGATTCACACTTACTTCAAAGATTTACCATTATCTGCTAGAGTGTCAGGCATGGCGGAGCAAACCAGACAACTGCCCACATACCACACTTCTTCACTGTCAACTGCAGCCTTCTTCAGGTCTCCCCGAGACTCCACCCCCTGCATCTGCCTCCACAGTGCCCTGGGAGTAAAGCCAAAGGGAACAGTCAGCATCAGGCCTGATTCCACTATTTTGGGCATTTTTTAACACCAGGGTGTGGGACACAGCAGCACTTCCCTGCTGGTGCATCAGACATGATCTGGCTTGAACAGCAAGAAATCAACACTGTCGCTCTGATGGGGAAAAAACTCAGTCATCACTTACACCAGCAAGTGCCTAGGAGCTGTGGCCACACACCCACCTTCCCTGGCAGAACTATGGGTAAGGAGGGAATTAATGTAAACCCTTCCCCCAAAATGTGGCTGGCCAGCATGCTCTACAGGTACACAGGACAGGGAAACATTCCCAAACAACTGGAGAACACCAACGTATGGAGGTTCTAGAGCAGAGTTCAAGACAGCCAAGACGTTTAGCAGACAGGCGTCAGGCAGAAATTAACAGAGGTTATTATTGCCTCTCACAGCCCCAGGTTTGGTGTCCATGCCAGGCTGCCGTTCCCCGCCGGCAGGCACCGTGCTGCAGAGGCCATGAGCACCGGGACCGTACGGTGCCCGGGGCAGGCCAGGACCCCCGACAGCCGTCCCGGCCTCCTTGCACTCCGTGCCCGCGAGGCTCCTGCAGGAGGGACCCACACCTGGAGCCTCTCCGGTGGCACCACCCTGGCAGTGCGCGGCCCAAGTAATTCCGTTTCACAGAGCAAATATAAACGTGCGGGTTTCGTTCGGTACGGAACAGTTATTTTGCAGACTTACCGCGTGGCCCTGGCAGAGGCTCGGGCCTGCCGGCGCACGCCGGGAAAGCGCCCGCATCGCCGGCCTGGCTACGGGCACGGGACTCCCGCAGGCGCCTCGGGCTCCGCCGCGCCCTACGGGGAGACAAAGGACAGTGAGCACCGAGAGCACTGGACAGTCAGCAGCGGCCCGCGGCCGCTCCGCTGGTGCATCAGACACGACCTGGCTTGGACAGCGATGGTCAACACTGTCGCTCTGACGGGGAAAGAGTCATCACCTCAACCAGCGAACGCCCGGACACGTCCGGGGAGCTCCGTGTGACCTTGCCGGGAAGAGCGGCCGGAGCCCGGGAGGCGCCCGTGGGGACAGGCCCCGTGCCGAGCGGGAGCGAGGCGGTCACACGGCGCGGCGGACGCCTCAGCCGGCGGGCGGGCAGAGACGCCTGTGGCCGCCCGCAGAGGCCCGGCCGCCCCCCGGGAAGGGGCAGAGGGGAATCCCGGACCCACCCAGCCCCACCAGAACCCGCACCCACCTCGGCCGATCCGGAGCAAGAGACCGAGGATCGCCGCGCGAGGCAATTTATGGGCTGCGCAGGGCCCGCCCCGCGCCCGCCCCGCGATCGCCGCCATGCCGGGCGGTGCCCCGGGCCCTGCAGAGGCGCTCCGCTCCGTCAGGAGCAGGCGCCGGCCTCACGGGGAGGGGCCGGGCCGGGCCGGGCTCACGGGGAGGGCGGGCCGCCCTCCCGCCGCCGTGGCTGGTTGGGGGCCGGGGAAGGTGGCGGGCCCGCCGCCATTTCGCGGTGCCGCGCGGGGCGGGCGCTGCGCCGCATGGCCGGGCCCGGCTGCGCTGTGGGCGCGGGAAGGCGGCCGGGGGCAGGCGGAGGGGGGCGAACCCGGGGTGTGGGAACGTTTGGTATCCTTTACCGGGATGGGCGAGCGTGGCCTTGGACATTTATTTTCTTTTACAAAATAAAATAAAATACAACAGTTAGCACAGGTTCGATGCCTTGTCCAAAGGCACGAGCCGCCGCAGCTCCGCTCTGCCCCACTCGGCTCGGGGCTGTGGCGAGGGGGAACCCTGCCCCTGTCTGGGCCACACAGCACAGCTACTTGGCTGTTAGGTGCTGTGAAATTGTGTTGCGTTAAATATAACGAGTAACGTGAGGAGTGGATGCAAAGGATGTGTCTTGAGTGAAAACAGCCCAATTCGTAACCCAAGCACTGCCCTGAGTGGTGGTTTTTATAGCTAAAGATTCACCGTGGGAACGGGTGAATGCAGTCCTGCGGCTGTAGTGGAGCCCTGCCACACGCCATCCCTGAAGGCACGGAAGGTGTTCCCCCAGCCCCGCATGCCGGCAGCGTGGGCATCTCCTCGTGTTCAGCCCCGGCCGGGCACGGCTCGCCCTCACCGGCGTGGCCCTGCAGGAGCTGCCACCGCATGAGGCCGAGCTGTGCGCTCCCGGGGAAGGCAGGAACCTCTGTCTCTGCAGTAACTCCAGCTGAAGGGATGCGGCTGAAATGGAGACAGGCAGGAGCACGGGCAGGGACAGGAACAAAGCCAGAAGCCTTTACAGCAGCTGGGACTAAACACAGGAGAGGAACAGCTGTGTCCTGCAGGAAGAAGCTCTGGTCCAGACTGGCTCAGAATCATGTCACAGCTCCATGCTTTTTTTTCCTCTTTGTAAAATACACACTGGTTAATTCAGCTCCTGTTAAAATGCTTTTTCCAATGGAAGTGTATTTGTAGGCAACTAATTTTTGAAAGCCGCTTATCAAGCAGGACTTGTGGAATAACGCTCAGTGCTGTTAATCCAAGTTCCAGAACACCAAAAGATGAAAAGACAATCAAAGGAAGGATATTTTAAGAGGATTACAGGGAAAACTAATCTTGTTACACTGCAAACCCCTGTCAGATGCACAACACAAAAGGAACTGTAAACGTGATTTTTGTTGCCTAGCTTGGCAAGGAAGGGAAAGTGGGGAGGTCTGAGATAGTCAACAGCTGCGGCAGAACTTAGTATTAAGTTCTTAATACTGAGAACTTAGTATTAAATTTTATGTTTGGGTTTTATTCTCCTTTACAAAACCAGGTGGCAAATGTCTTCAGGTAAATGAGTTCTTCAGCTCAGAAAGGCTGGCTGAACTCAGGAAGTTCCTCAAGAGGCAGCAGAAGTCTCCCCAGTCCCAGTTCTCCGCGTTTCCGTGCAGTGCAGCAGAAGCTCTGCCCCCACAGCCCATCCCGGGGCATCAGGGGACACTTCTGTGCCCTGCCCAGCGTGCCCAGGGTCAGGATAAATGGCTAAAAGTCACCTTTGTTTCTTTTTTAAGTATCACAGCCCCAAAGAATGTATTTGTATTCTCTGTCAGCCCCCACAGGGACTCTGTCAGCATCTCCCCTGTGCCAGCACAGAATCATTCTTTTCTCTGGGCAGGGCAGATGGGAAAAGATTAAATGTTCCTCAATTGCTAAACAAGGCCTTGTTAGATTGAATGTTTCATGTGCTAATCTCTTAACTGCTACATTGCTATGTTCAGGGTTCTTTTAAAATCAGAACTGACTATGAGGAAATCCAAACTTTAGTTGTGATACAGCCCCTGCTTTCCCAACATAACCTCAACCACAAAATCAGCACCAGATGCCTACAATATTCTTGACATTTCTAACAGAGATTGTGATTTTCTGGCAAATAGACTTTATATATTAAAAAAAAAGGCATCAAGAAAATAATGAAAAGACCACCCTGAGCTGTTGGGTCAGCAGCTTCACTAAGATAGTCAAAATAAAACAGTCAGCACACTGATGGGGGTTAGAAAAAAGCTTCATGAGCTTCTGCCAAATCACACACACTGTTCTTTTAGAACGGAAAATATCCCAAACACAAATTTCACAGAATTAATCACAGATTACTGCCGTGACTCCAGGCTGCTTCCCATTCAGCTCTCCTAGAGAGCCTTTTACAAGAGCCAAAGGTGCATTTTAGCTATCTTGCAGCTCAACATTCCCAAAAAACTGGGCACAAATTCTTTGAGATCTTAATCCTGAAACCAAGACTGATGGATCACAAAGTCACATTTCTTTATCCAGAGCCCATGTCAACTTACCTGGAATCCACACGGTGCCAGTGTGTCCCACCAGGAGGCTGTGACTGCAGCAAGGTCTGGGAGAGGAGACACTTCTCTTACAGGGGACCAGGGTGTTTAACAGCATTGAACAGCTCCCTGTGGCAAAGTGCCTTAATCGAGGTTCCTATAAAACACAGCATTAGCCACAAGTGACTGCTGCAGAACGGGCCCAAGAGCAGGCTCTAGTCCCATCCGAGGAGGAAACTAAACAGCAGCAGATGAAGGGAGGGAGAACCTGGGCCCACTGCTGTCAGTGTGCTCCCTGCTTTCCAACAGGACTTGTTAGTAAGGAGTTTCTGAGTTGGAAAAATTTGCAATACAAAGCCTCAGCCTAGCAAGTTTCTTTTAATTTTTAAATGTACAGCATTTTAGTTCAACAAATGTAAAAAAAAATTAAAAACAAAAAAACCTTTACAATGTTTGGGGGGTTTTAGCTTATAATGATCATACCCAACGTGATTCAATGCAATCTGGTCTGCAGTTCCTGTGGCCCGATTGCTTTGGATGATGCAAATAAAATGGCCAAGACATTTAGCTCTGAGACAGCAGCTGCGGGAACTGCTGTCTGTGGCAGGAGGAGCAGGCACTGCTCCTGCAGGTCACAGGTAGCAAACACTGACCGCAGCTCACCCTGGCCGAGACCCCGGCAGAGCCCGCGGGGCCGGGCTGGGGCCGGAGCCACCTCCGCTCTGCAGCTCTGCCCCCAGCGCCGCTCCGGCAAGGCGAGCCTGTGGCTCAAGTTACAAGCAAACAAGGAAACAACAGTTCAAGTCTCTCCTTCGAGGAAGCCCCATCCACTGGCTGCGCCAGGTTCCTCGTTTAAGTGAACTTTTAAGTTTCGCTTTGAAGTCCGGTTTGAGCCCCCATTAACACAGCTGCACTAACAGCGCGGCACAAATAACAAACCGTACCCACGTTTCTTTGCATGCCCTTGCCCTGCCAGGTCTGCACACCCTGCACAGCACAGAACACAGAACATTCTCTATGCACTCGAGAACCACTGGAAGTTACTCCACAGCTTAACACATGGCCCAGACTAGAGCACAAGCATTACAAATCTATAAAAAAGCAGCGCCTGTGGTGGTGCACAGGAATAAATTAACCAAAAATCTTTAGTATTACCATTTATTGGTGACAAACACTACGTTTTACTTACATTCCATGGGGAGAAAAAATTCCAGCGTAAACAATGAACGGAAGCAGTACTGAACTCGCGCAGCTATCGTGCTGTACCTGGACCAATGCAAACCTCAGCGCGCGCCCGCCGCGCGCAGGAACACAACATCAAAAGCAACACAGTTATATATAAACATAGGTCATTTTTTTCAGCCCTACATGGAGATGTAATTAAACAGTATAAAGCACTCAAGGAAAATCAATCTGCAGTTTTATATGCACTACATAGAGATCATATCCTGTACTGTAGTGAGCCGTGAGCCACCAACACACAGTCCCTAAAACACAGCTCAGAGATCACTGAAAGTCATGTTGCATTCGAGTTCCCCTACCCCACACTCAAGAAAACTAGAAATTAACCAAAAATGATCAAACCAAGTTTAAAATTCCTAAAGTGTTTAAATTCATTCAACCATCGGATAATTAGGTTGGTTTGCGAAAATATGGGGCTTTTAAAATGGTGGGACACAGCCTGTTTCCAGTGAAACGCTGCTACTCCAATAAAACCAAAATAACCATACACATACATGGATATGATCTTCCCAAGTTAGTTCACAGGTAACATGTCAGTCTCAGAAGACAAAGTTTCTAAACTGTGCTATGGTTCTAGATACAATTAAGAAACTTTTAAATGAAAAATTTATAGTGTCCTTTCAATCAAAACAACATAATGAAACTGAAAATGTATCACTGTTTGAAGAAAAAGCAACAGTTATGATTTAGACACTACAGTAGGTTGTAGAGACTGTAGCACTCCAACAGTTAGGTTACATTAAGAGGAAGCATTTGATTTTCTCTGGTGCTTTCAGGTTTGGGTTCAGTCAAGAGCCTGTTTCAGGCAGTGCTGTCCAGTGTTTGTCCCAAAGGGTTTGCGCTCGCCGGTTTGAGGAGAGGGTCACTTTCCATTTCTTGTTTCACACATCTAAAATGAGAAAACACCTGTTACTTAGGGGACAAAACACCATTTCCACAAATAAGATGTTTTAAATTGGATAAAAGTAATTTGATGTGCATTTAATGATTTGTTACCATTTGATTGCCCCAATTTTTAATCAGTTAGCACTTTGTTAATCCCACCACTTTTAATTTGACAGCTTATTATCTTAATGAGAGGCTCAACATGGTCTCCTCCCAAACCCAGCCAAGGGAATCATTTGCACCCTCTCCATGTTTCTGCTGAAAATAAGCTTTGACCCCTGATATCCCTCTACCTGTGACACAAAAGACTGCAACAGAGAGAGAGGAGCAGCTGGAAGCCCAAGGCCACTGCAGAGCCACACTCCTCACAGAGACACGGGAAGGGGCAGCTGAGCTGAGGGAGGCCAGAACTGCTGGGACCCAGAGCTGTCACACCACAGCCAGCATACTTCACCCACTCACTCCTGCCCAGTGCTTTGCCTCTGACATGTGGAAGGAACAGGCTTGATCATCCAACCCTCCCTCTGGTCCTGCTGGAGGGCAAATAGCCCTTGGCATTTCAACCTTTCTGGTAAATCAACCCCCTCACATGTTACTTGTCTAAAAATTCTCATAGGGTTAATTTGCATCAGTGCAAGGAAGTCGGTGGGAACCACTCACACAGACATTGGTCCATTTCCTGTCCTTGGCATCTCTGTGGTTTGTTGGTCCAACTCAGACAGCAACTTTAAAATATTCAGTGCAGCCTAAAGAGAAGAGAGAGCACTCAGCAATTCAGCCTCTGGCTAGTTCAGTCATTTAGTGAAAGCATTCAACCCAAAAAATGCTCTTATTTTGGAGATATTTTTAAAGATTTTTGTTAAGTTCCATAGTTATGGTGGAAAATGCAAAGGTGTAGAATTTTATCTTGCTTCATTAAACAATTGGATGGAGCTGTGACTGGGGATTCCCACTGCACTTGTTTCAGCACTGGGGGAAAACTAACACTGCAGAACTAGAAACAGTAAGAGAAAGACACTAAATTAGTAACAGCTCAAACTGTGCAGAGCTTAAGACAAAGGACAGAAAAATACACAGAACCAGGGTCCTTTTCCATGAGAATCAAAAATACAACACAGGTGGGGCCCACGTGGCTGTTTTCCAGGGTCAGTGTGACACAGCTCAGGCCAAGCTCAGTCACCTCCCTTGAGAACTGACAGTTTTTTCCACTTCATTCAGACCAATTTCAGGTGCAGCTTTCCAGCATATCCCTGATTCTGGCACGTGCCTTAGTGACAGCTGAACCCTGGACTGAGGAGGGGGCTCACAGTGACCCCAGTCACAGTGTTCAAGCTCCAACCCAGCTGCTCTTTCCCCTTCTCTCCCTGCCCTGACCCCTGTGCTCAGTCTGACAGGAGCTCTGCACGGCAGAATGTGGAGCCGGGCTTGAACATGTCCAAAGAAAGTAACAAAGAACAACGAAATCTGTATCAAATTGTGTCCATTAGGAAAGTACTGCAACAGTTTTTAGTATAAAAACCAGCAAAATCAGGTTTTCCTAAGTGTATTCCCATGTTACAAACGACTCCTTCAGGCTGCTGCACTCAGCTCACCTCTCGAGCCCAAAAGAACAAGAACAATTCCTCTGAATGGGAGCAGACTGGGAACATCAGACCTATCAGCTTCCCCTGAAGACTTTTACAGCCAAAGCCCCCTGCAGGTTTCAGTACAGCAGGCTCATTCTTTCAAAAACGAAATATTTCAGCCACTGGTAATAAAAATCCTTTTTTATAAAGGGAGCTGAGCAGATTTAGTGTCTCTTACTAACCAGTGCTGAACTGAATTTCTTCCAGTGGGGATTCCACCTCTGCAGCAAGACTGGGAACATGAGCCCAAGGACCACAGTTCCCAGGGAAACATCAGCCCATTCTGATATAATAAGGAAATCAGCTGAGATGCTGTTAGGTTTATACATCCCTTTTTGTGCACTTACTGTCATGGGCTCATGCAAACACTGCCAAGATGAAGCAAATGTGTTTTTTGTAGACCAAAACACTGATCATAGGTTCAGCATATTAAGCATTATTTAGATTAGATTCTGATATTGTTAATCATTATTTCCACAACCTGTGAAATATTAGACAAAAATTAGCCAGAGGCCTGTAGAACATGGAATTGCTCCCAGCAGTGATACAAAACCTTGGTCTCCCCCCAGGGAAGGGCTGAGAGCAGCATTTCAGCAATGATCATCATACCATGTCATGGCAAGACTCCACATCCTTTCCAATCCCATGGCTGATCAGCGGTGGCTGAGAGGAACAGTTTATAAGAGACACAAACTCGTTCTTGTTATTTTTTGGAAAGTCTTTATATTCAACCTGAAGAAAAGAGAAGGGTTTATTTCTTCTCAGTTAACCAAGTACAGGAAGTACATCACAACTGCTACAGATTATTTGCCCATATATGAAGCTGAGCCCTTCTTCTCAGCATTCTCTCAGCCAGCAGAACCACTCTCTTTGAAGTTTAACCTCACTTACAATGTTTTTTAGTACTCACAAGAGCTTGGCAAGGCTCCTGAGTGCAAGTGGCTACTTAATAATGATTGTTACTGGAACCTTTATTCTGATCACTGCTGTCTGCATTTCAAATTTCTGTACTGTGCTTTTTGACCCACTGAGCTCATCTGTCATATGAATATAAGAACTTAATGCAATTCTCATTAAAGGGAGCAAAGGTAAGAAAATGCAGAGCTTACAGCAAATGTTAATGTATGACAGATTAGTGAAAAAACCTGATTTCCCATCAGCCAAGTTCAAGTCCACACTGTCTTCCTACATCAGGACAATTTTCAGAAAATGCTTCTTTAATTTTGTTCTTCCAAGACCTCAGAGTAGCACTGAATTGGGGCTGAGAATGGTACAGAAATGCGCATTTAAAAATTAAAATTAAAAATATGTAAAATTTGGTACATGTCATAGGTAAAGTGAAACTGTTGCATGAATTTCAGCAGGCTCAGAACTCATCTCTCGCCACCAGAACTAAAAAGGCTTTGAACAAACAAAAGGCCAGAGCAGCTTGGATAGCTCTGGAAGGAGTCCTGCCAAGCTGAACCTTTACCTGGATTCCTTGCACGTTGGAGAGATAGTCCAGCTGCTCGGAGGGCCTGGCCAGAGGCCCGTGGGGGCCGTGTCCTGAGGAGCTGCTGCTCTTCAGGATGGTCTCAGCAGTGGGAGAGGTGCCCCCGTAGAGCAGCTCCCGCGCGATCATGGCCGTCACCGTGGCCTTGGCGGGGTTGGGAGCTGCCCGACTGAACTCTTTGGTGTGGTGGCCTTGGCTGGCTCCTACAGCCTGGGCAACCTCAGGGACCATGGGAAGAATTCCAGCAGGAAGCTGCTGATGGCTGAGATAAGGCATCCTAAACTCATCTTCTTTATTACCTGGGAGGAGAGAGGTGCACACTGAAGAGCTGCTGTTTGAGAGTCCTCCTGTAGGCACACACAGGCACCAAAAGTCACTTCAGAAAAAAATTATTCATTTCAAATTACTTCTGAAATACTAACAAACTTGGTAAGTTCCATCAGCCTTTGGAGGGTCAGAGCTTCAGCATCACTGAGACAGTTTTCTTACTTGCTTCTCCCAAAGGGAGCACCTTTCCCTCCAGGAGGAGCTTCTCCAGGTCAGTCACACTCACATAACACCTCAGCTGCAACCATACTCTAGCTATATCTTTTGCTTTCAGAATTTTTTATTCCATCATTTAAACTGTAGGAGCAAAAAAAAAACCACAGGATGGCCAGAGCCACCATTAAATGATGTAAAGAGAGTGACAGACCACAAAGTTGAAACTGTGTATTGTGAGAACAAGCAGGTAGGAAAAGTGAAAGGGAATGTTAGCACAAAGAGGAAAGGCTATTTACAGCAAACGTCCAGCCACAGTCAATTGACAGCAATTTGCTGACATTATGGTATAAGTTAGATAAAAGAGGGATAAGAACAGCTTCTTAAGGGGAACTCACACAGAGCTATGGATGAAACTTGCACAGGTGTGCTCAAGAAAGGTGGGGAGGACAGTGCCACAAAAACAAACCAAAGAGTCATTTTTATGGCAGAGTAGATTAATGAATTTCTGCAGGGCTGAGCTGTTTCAAGTCTAAGGATGAAAGCCAAAATTTGAAGATGGAAGAAAACAGGGATAGCAAAATCTGAATAGGAAGTCAGGAAGTTTACCTAAGATCTTATGGATGCAGTAAAATAGTACTAAAGTCCAAGTCAATTCCAAGTTACTATCATTTTAACAGCAAAGTTGTACTAAACACAGGAAGTACCTGACACATGCTCTCCAGAACAGCAATCTGTGACAGACAAACTCTCCAGGAAGATTCCTCCCAGCACAGGACATTCCAGAAAGCAGTGTCTGTGCACAGGCCAGGTTTGGGGAGCTTTGGTTCCAGCCTGCCACCTTGGCTGTGACCACCACAGCCACTCACTGCCTGAAACAAGGGCAGGCACAGCTCCTGCTCTGCCATCAGAGACCAGGCACAGAGGAGGTGGGTCTGGACAAGGCCATTCCTTCCCTCTCCAACTCTGCCTGAGCTTGACCAGTTAGGACTGACACCCTCTCTCATCCTCATGCCAGGAACAGGGGCCTGGGGAGGAATAAGCTCTCTGGGGTTTGGACCAAACCTTTCCAAAGTTTGGTTTGCAAGGCAGCAGCTGCACAGCTCTGCCCACCCCAGAGTGCAAAACGGCCCTGCTGAAGGGACTGGGGGCAGACCTGACACCCCCAACAGGGCCTGCTGCTTTCACCAGGTTACTCACTAGCTGAAGTCTCTTCAGAGCCCGGCTCAAAGAAGGTTACTTTTCTTCCATCACCTGGTTTCTTCACTGGGGTCTTAAAAATAAAAGGAAAGAACTCAAACACACAATATCCCTTTAAAACTTTTCTCCCCTCAAATTTTAAAGTTTTCAAGATGCAGGTGATCTGACCAGCCAAAATTTTACTGAAGAAGTTATTATTCAAAAACTTCAATAATTGCATTACTATCAAGCAAAGAGAAGTTCAGTGATTATTTCCTGAAGGCCTAAAACTACCACGCCCCAGAGAAGTGGTATTAGGAACACAGCTACTCAGAACTAGATACCAGAATAAAGGCAGTTACACTGCCACCAGTCTCTGGTGCTGCTGAGGGGAGCACTCCAGGCACAAATGAGCACACACATGAAAAGGGGAAAGCCAACCCTGCATCTGCTGTTTGAACTCCCTGGCAGCATCTGCTGAACCACCAGCAGAACACAAGGCTCCTTCCCTAAGGGACCCAGCAGAGACCCAGAACAAACTTCTCCCTGTGACTGTGCCAAGGCTGTGTAAAGCTCTTGCTGACAGAGCCCTGTGACCTACAGCTCTGCCAGTTTCTAAGGCCAACACATCAATTATCACAGCTTCTGAGACATTTCATCAAGCAGGAATACATTCATTTACCCTTCTGATGAGACTTGGATTTACTTGAAAACCCAAACACTTAATGTATCCCCAACACTGGGTATTTAATACTTTACCAGAGAGCAGTCCCCTCAATACAAATGTTTCCTGGCTAGGGCAGAAGGAATGAACTTCCTACCCTGTTACTGCCTTGCAAAGCTGCTTCTGGTCAGCTCAGCCTTTGCTGCAGCATTAACCAGCTGCTTCCTCAAGACTCACCTTCTCTTCTGTCTTTAATGCTGGTTTTGGAGGCTGAGGTTGAGGGACTTTGAAACCTAAAATTTCCAACATATTTTCAGCTGCATTGCGTTTAGCAACTTTTTTGTTCGTGCCCATCCCTTCAGCTGTGTGTACACCAACTTTCACCTGGACAGAAGAGGAAGAAGATTCAATTCTTCAGCAGTACCATGGGGATTCCTTATTAGTGATCTGTGTCTCCAGCATGCTGTGACTCACAAAGTAGTTCAAGTGATCATTGTTCAAAGCAAGTTGTCATTTATTATCAATGATTATTGGCCTTCAAGCACAAAAAACCCAAGCAGAAGTCACACAAAGAATTGTATTTCATCATCTCAACTTGGGTACCCAGGTTAGTGTTAATAAATCCTACATTACAAAATATAAGCAGGCTAGTATCTCTTAGTAAATATTAATACTCCTGTTAATTAAAACCTTAGGCATGTTACAACATAGACTGCTGGTGCCCTGTGCAAGTTTTGTTTTAAAAATTGTTCAGATCACTTTTCTGGAACCTTTATCTTCTGTGAATGCAGCCCATTAGATATTTTGTTAAATCCTGCCATGGAAATCTGTTAACTCTGTACATCATCGTGACAACCTGACTGCCACAAGGAAAAATCATGAGACGCCAGCCACACCAGCCCAGGGGTGTGCAAGGCTCACACCCACAGCCCAGGGGTGTGCCAGGGCCACACCCACAGCCCAGGGGTGTGCCAGGGCCACACCCACAGCCCAGGGGTGTGCCAGGGCCACACCCACAGCCCAGGGGTGTGCCAGGGCCACACCCACAGCCCAGGGGTGTGCCAGGGCCACACCCACAGCCCAGGGGTGTGCCAGGGCCACACCCACAGCCCAGGGGTGTGCCAGGGCCACACCCACAGCCCAGGGGTGTGCCAGGGCCACACCCACAGCCCAGGGGTGTGCCAGGGCCACACCCACAGCCCAGGGGTGTGCCAGGGCCACACCCACAGCCCAGGGGTGTGCCAGGGCCACACCCACAGCCCAGGGGTGTGCCAGGGCCACACCCACAGCCCAGGGGTGTGCCAGGGCCACACCCACAGCCCAGGGGTGTGCCAGGGCCACACCCACAGCCCAGGGGTGTGCCAGGGCCACACCCACAGCCCAGGGGTGTGCCAGGGCCACACCCACAGCCCAGGGGTGTGCCAGGGCCACACCCACAGCCCAGGGGTGTGCCAGGGCCACACCCACAGCCCAGGGGTGTGCCAGGGCCACACCCACAGCCCAGGGGTGTGCCAGGGCCACACCCACAGCCCAGGGGTGTGCCAGGGCCACACCCACAGCCCAGGGGTGTGCCAGGGCCACACCCACAGCCCAGGGGTGTGCCAGGGCCACACCCACAGCCCAGGGGTGTGCCAGGGCCACACCCACAGCCCAGGGGTGTGCCAGGGCCACACCCACAGCCCAGGGGTGTGCCAGGGCCACACCCACAGCCCAGGGGTGTGCCATGGTCACACTCACAGCCCAGGGGGGCACTCACCCTCACTCTCACCCCCACACCCACACCCACTCACTCTCACTCTCACCCCCACAGTCACACCCACTCTCACTCTCACTCTCACACTCACACCCACACCCACACCCACTCACTCTCACTCTCACACTCACACTCACCCCCACACCCACCTGCATGACGAACTCCCTGCGCCGGGGCAGCCCCCGCTCTGTGACCAGCAGGTACTCGGGTTCCTTCTCCTTCTTGGCCTGCTGGATCTGGGCAAGTCTGCTGATGGGGTTCATTCCTTGGCCGTACTCGGGACTTGTCTGCAGCTACACAGAACAGTGTGTGGGAAATAAGCCAAACTTCATTCCGATTTTGTTTAGTAGACCAAATGCAGCATGCCACTGCATTAATGAATCCCTAGATTTTAAAAATACTGAAATAAAAGTTGCTTACTAGCTGTCACAGCCCAAGAGAAATACTGAATTTATTTGGCTCTGCTGTCACACTTGACCACATGTAACCTGCTAATGGCTTTACAAGTTCTAATCCTGCTGCATTAGGAGGGACAAGCTTGCAGGAGAATTTGTACAAGAAAAATCAAGCAAAACCCGAAGCCGTAAAGTCTGAGGCTTGAAAGTCAGAGCTTGATTTTTATGTGCTGCTCTTTCCTTTATGAGGTTTCTCTTTCATCCTGAATTTACTGCTAACTGCTAGAGAACTGGTGTCAGAACCCCATTAGAGTGGGGGCAAAGTACCAGAGGGCTGGAAAAGGCTGAGCAGCTGAAGAGTGTTTATAACTGACTCAGAAACTCAGAAAAGCCTCTCTGATGATTATTTGCAGTCAAATTTCCATCCTTTTCCCCCTTACCTTCACTATTGACTTTGTTTTCTTTTTGATTCGTGGCTTCATTTTCTCAACTGTAGGAAGGGGTGGCAATTTTTTCAGTTCTTCTAGGACTGCTATTGCAGCATTTTTCTTTGAGATCTTCTTGCTCTTTCCTTCACCTTCACCCATGAATTCTCCAACTGATACCTTGGTTACAAAACTCTTCATATGAGGAGGACCACTTTCCTTGGTCACCTGTTTCAGAGGGAAAAACTGAGTGAAAGCGTGATAAACACTTATTAAAAATGGCAAGGCACATTGTTTATAGCAAACTTCTCTCAAGAACTAAGGATAAAGAGATTTCAGATTCTCAAACAATCCAAAAAGTAAATCACACTCACTCTGATAACATATTCCCACCCAACTGAGCATATACTTTTAAAAGATCAGATGCAGCAAGCAGTAAACAGTATTTACATAAGGCATTAACCCATCTTATTTAATTTACTGATTTACTGTTCCAGTATAAAAATAGGACTGTTCTATTTCACCAGCATGTACTTCCCCACAGCTAACAGCACATCATTAAATACCTCATGGTACAGCAATAAAACATTACAGACAAAGCAACTCTCTGGGATCTAGCATTCTAGTCCAGAAATTCTGATTTCTGAACTCTAAAGTTCTGAAGACTTCTGGAGACATCTAAGAGAGAGCTGCTGGCTACAGATTTAGGCTTTTAACTCCATTCATAACACATCATACTCCAAAATATCCATATAGTCAAAAAGTAAGAATGAATGCAGAGTTTCTACCCACAACTGGCTGGTGTGACAGTATATTTTTACCAGTGATGCTCAGGCTAATCTGCAATAATTGAAAGTTTCATGTAAAATTTCACAGAACAGTTTCAGAAGCAATTTAGTTACACACAATTGCATTTTCTTACTATAATAATTCAGATAGTTGGCTTAAATGTTACTCTGCCAGCTCAGGAAAGCAGCATGATAAATCAATATTTCAGTGAAACAGAGATGCTCCTGTGGAAGCTCCTGATTTAAGAAAACTGAAATGATCAAGGGGGGTAAAGAGGCAGCAAGCAGCCAGGCCAAAGGGAAAGGAAAGGCAGATGCACATGAGGGCACCTCATGGCAAGAAAAGAAACCTACTTGAGAGACTCTGCACTCGTGGGTAGTCCAGATCAGTGCTTAATCAAGCAAATACTTCCATATGTGTCTTTCAGAGTGAGCTCTACTCTTTTGCCTCAACTCTGCACTTCCATGTTCTAATCATTAATGCAGGGTTGTGTTTTGGTTCTTCACTGTAACAAGTTTTTTCAAAAAGCTTGGAAGAAAGATTGCACAGACAACCAGAGCGTAGATGTTCACTCCATGTGACCATTTGAGGGCATGAATTTGTGAACAGGTGGATTTTTCTTTTTTCTTCCCTTCACCATATAAACTCCAGGACTATCAGGGTGACTGTTAAAGGTTAAAGTGTATTCACAACTAACAAGACATGTTAAAAGTCAGTTGTTTGGTTATCTAGGAGACACTCAACTTAATGTGTACCCTTAATAGTCTAATAAAAACAAATCTAGAGCTTGTAAAGTAAACATACCTCAAAATTCACAGGCAAGTTCCTTTTAAGTGCAATCTCAAAAACTTGGCTTATTTCAGATTTATTGAGATTTTCATCATCTGGTTCTTTTCCGTTAACCTAAAAGAAGCATACTCTATTTAAAATAAAGATCCTATTAAATTGAATTTTATCCATTCAACCAGTGTACTGAACTCTCCAAATTTTAAGTACTCTAACCTTTACTGCCATGTTACATGAATGTGGAGAAATGCAGCCTACATCCTCCAGAACTGAATCTTAAGAAGCTCATTAAGGTGTATGTGTAAAAGCTTTCCAACCTTCATATTTTCATGTGCTCATTACAAGAAAGAACAAATGGAATAAAGGCCAATAGGTTTAGAAATGTGTTTACAGAAAACAAAATTGAAGTGCTAAGTGCACTGATTTCCAAATGGAAGTACCTGTATGAAACACAATTTTCATATACTGATTGGACATTTGCACCAAAAGCACTAAGACAGGATCAGGTAAGAGAAAGGGCAGGAAAAATAAAGATTCTGAGAGTGGGACCAATGTGAATGAGGGATGGCTGACGAGCCCCTGGCACAGTCCTGTCTTTTCACAGGCTCCCTTGTAAGTGCTTCATCTGCAGCTTGGTTTTCTCATGTCAAGAACATCCTATCAGGAACTTGCCCTAAATCAAACGCTGACCATCTCTGAGAACTCAAAGCTGCTCGGACAACAGTGCCAGTGAAGCTTCCCTGCAGGCAGGGCCATGAATCTCCAGGGAAAACTCTGACTGGCATTCCAAAAGTGTCGTCACTGATGCTGCCATCAACATGAGCTAAAGCACGTCAACAGCAACAGAGAAATTTTAGGACTAAGTGTCCAGCAGTGACATTGGAAAGATTATGATAAAGATGAACAACAACAGTATCAGGCCACAATACTAATTATGCAACCAGGTAATAAAAATGATTTCAGTATCTTATTGGAGCAGCAGCAGGGGGAGCTGAGCTAGAGAGCTTTCATAAAAGTTGTTGGATGGCAGTGAGCATCCCCCATGTCTGCTACTAACAGGCCAGCTTAAAACATGAAGGATTTGTCTATCCCACCAGTTAAGACGGGCTTTTCCCATATTAGGAAAAAAACCAGTTGATAAAATTAATTGGAAGTTTTCACTCCTCCCGCTGCTGTCATGGGCTGCCCTTGTCCACCAGGCTGGAGTTTGGGCACAGCCCTGGCCCTGTGGGGCCTTGGCAGGGCCCTGCAGGTCTGAGCGGGGCTGTCCCAGAGCCCTGCCCTGCCCTGCCCCGGAGCCTGCCCGCCCAGCCCAGCGGGCCCCGCGTCCTGCACGGGGCAAAACGGGGCAACACGGGGCAAAATGGGGCAACACAGGGAAAAATGGGGCACAATGGGGCAAAACGGGGCCCAATAGGGCAAAACGGGGCAACACTGGGCAAAATGGGGCAACACTGGGAAAAACAGGGAAAAATGGGGCAAAACGGGGCACAATGGGGCAACACTGGGCAAAAACTGGGCAACACCGGGCACAAAGGGGCACAAAGGACAACACCGGGCACAACCGGGATGGAGCGCAGCAGCCTGGAGTCTCCAGCAGTGTGCCAAGGCCAGCGGTGCCAGCCCCCCGCCGTGCCAAGGCCAGCCCCCCGGTGCCAGCCCCACTGCGGTGCCAAGGCCAGCGGTGCCAGCCCCCCGCCGTGCCAAGGCCAGCCCCCCGGTGCCAGCCCCCTGCCGTGCCAGCCCCCGCCGTGCCAAGGCCAGCCCCCGCCGTGCCAGCCCCCCGGTGCCAGCCCCCTGCCAGCAGGAACAGCCGAGCTCCCGAGGCCAGCACGGCGCTGCCAGGGGGCTGTCCCTGCCCTCACCAACACAACAACTTCCTCCACAAACACTCCTCCTCTCCTGCTGCTTTCAGACACCTTCTAGTTGTTCAAATTCCAACGTTCTCCTTTGTGAAGATGACCATGACCTCCCTGTACTGGATCAAGTTTTGCCACTTAGTACCCTCTCAAGAGAATACAAATAAATAGAACAGAATTAACTGCTCCATTGCAGTATCTTCTTAACACATTCTAAGTCTGTGTAGACAGCACAAAATGAAGATTCTTTTCCTCAATACCTTTATCTAAAAAGAGTGAATTATTAGCAAAATAACCATTAACAGACTATAGCTATTTTACTGATTATTTTGCCTCTACTTGAGTTCTGGATCAGTTTACTTAATAAATCAAAAATAATCATACACAACACACACTCTCCCCCTTTCCCTGCACACTTCAAGGCAGATGATGCCTAAAGTTTGCTTTTGAGGAATTTTGCATGTTTGCATTGACTGAACTCTCCAAGAATTATGTGCCTCTAAATCTGAATGAGACCCTGAAGCATTGACCATTCTTAGCTCTGATCACGTTGTTCAAGCAAATTCCACAAGTCCTGCACTCCCTGACGAGGGGCTTGCCCTCCTCCAGGAACTCCCTCCAGTTCCCCTCCTCACGCCTGCTTGTCAGCAAATGCTGGCAGCAAGGAGGTGCCCAGAAGGGCAGGGATTGACCACAGCCATCAGCCTGAGCTGCCCTTCCACACTGAGGGTATGAAGAGCAGCTGATATTTACCACGTGAGTTGGCAACAAACACAGAAGCAAATTTTGAGGCATAATTAGAATGCCTGCCTAAGAATGGTGCTAGGAAGCCAGCTTTCCATGTTTCCTGAGCTTCAAGTCAATGCTTTATCATCTCTCTTTGAATATGCCACATAAGCCCATCCTGCTCCTTCAGCAGCACGTCCAAGCCCAGGCACCCTGAAGGTCCCTGTGCGCTCTCCCACCACAGCCCAAACCTGCAGCTCTGTTCTTCAGGCAGGCCTTGGTCCAGCCAAGAGCCAGTGTTACTGCACCTTTTTTCCTGCCACTTGCTCCTAGATTTGCAGCCTGAAAAGGAGTGGGAAATGGTCATTCTTTCCCTTAAAGTCTAATCATTTTTACTCAATGATTTCTTCTTAGAATCACAGAATCATTTAGGTTGGAAAAGTTCTTTAAGATCATTGATCACATACACACAAATGGGATACACCAAAATAACTACATTTAAAAGGAAAATTACTGGCAACATCAAATGACTGCTAGGAAGTATCTGGATTATGTCTGCTTCTGAAACCTTCACTTGCCTCTGTTGTACACAGGCATTTTTACCAGCATCTGTCATGACCTCACCCTCCTGTGCCCTGTCAGACCCTGGCCTCACTGGATGCAGGAATGCCCAGGGTTCACCCAGCACCACAACCTTCCTTATTCAACTTCATCTTGGCTACGGTGAAATGCTGCTACAGAAACAGTTCCCTCAGACATTCCTAAAACTACAACAGTCGAAAGCCAAAACCACCAATGAATGTAAGTACCAAACTTTAAATGAAAGAAGCACTTGATTATCCAAGTACTTGTTCTAAACCAGCACAGCCTGTTCCAAGGCCCACTCTCCTTTCCCTAAGCTACATTTCCTACTGTTCCTTCTGCAGACTAGTCAAATATAAACTGAAAAATAAAATTACAAATGCAGTTTTCTCAGGGTCAAGACACCATTCAGGTCCTGTTTTATTAATAAAATAATTCTCCCTTCTTGCAGTCTCTTGCTTCATTTACTTTCCTCTACCTCTGGATTCACACCCCTCACACAGAATGAGACGTCCTACAACAACTGCAGGTTGTTCTGAAGACCGCAGATCCAACTCCAAAACACAATTGTAGACATTTTCAGAAAAGGGCCTGTGTTGAAGCATTTCTCTAACAGTGAACAGAGAATCATTTAGTGACACGTGAGCCCTGCAGAGCTGCTCCCCTGGGTCTGTGCTCCCTCAGGGGGAAAAGGGCCCACGAGAGCAGCTCATCTGTTACGAGGGTGGGTGCAAAGAGGGGGTGTTCTGCACCACTGACATAGAACAATACTCCAGAATTTGGGGTTCCCAGCACTGAAGGGGAACATCCTCCTCTGCTTTGGCCTCTCCTGCATGAAGATCCGCTGGCCCCTGCCCACACTCTGCCAGTGACCAGCTCAGATTTCAGTGCAGGGCTCAGCCCAAGTCCCATTTCCAGTTCCCAGCACCATTCTCTTTCCCAACACCATCTGCAATCCCTAGGAGCCTCTACCTTTCAGTCTGCATTGCTGCAGGAGAGCTTTCCCTTACCTGAGGCACATCCCTGAACTGTCAGATCCAGTGCTTTTGCCCAATTGCCTGGGCCATGCTCACTCCCACACACTCCAAGTTTTAATGCAGTGTCCCTTGGCTTCATGTTTCCTCAAGCCTCCTGCTCTGCCATTCCTGGTAGTTCCCAGCTATTTTTTTCTCAGTCTGAGACCCCTTGTTACCTTCTTGTCCAATTCTCGATTTTCCTTTCTCAGCACACAGCCACACTCCACATCCAGCAAGTTCTCACACTGCCCAGATTGCAAGTCACAGCTGTGTCTTTGGCCCAAGCAGCCAACACACACCAGGGGCTGCAGGCTCCCAGCCAGCCCAGCAGCAAAGCAACTCCTGTGCTCACAGTGAGACCCTCTGCCTAAAGCCACTCAGCAAAAGAGCAGGAAAATCACAATAATGCTATTGGAATAGAAAGTGCTGAGCAGCCATAAGTATATGAAGGGATAAAAATTGACTTCTTATATTCCTATCAGAATGTGTGTAGATTCTACCACTTCCATGCATTTCCTGCTCTTCTAGAACTTCCATGGTTCTTTCCAAAATCATGTAGGAATTTGTCCCAGGAAGTAAATCCATGCCTGAGTTTTATGTTGCCCACTTATGCACTTCTTCAGAAGTTTGTGTATGATCTGTACCTGGTAAGATATTAATTCCTATCTATGCTTCCAGTGCTCATATCTGACAGAGGTCTACAGCATTGCTGTGGAAAAATATGACAGTAAAAAAATTAACATAACTTCATCTGGGAAAATTCTAGTTCCATAGAAATTTATGCTTTTAAATCAGTGTGTTTCTATTGACACAAGTAAGTCACTGCTACACAGAATTAAATTGCCCAACTGTCCCCTTCCTCTCAACAAGGAAAAATTCTACAGTAATATCCCAGTTTATTCTAGCAATTTATGCTTACAACACTAAGATTAATTCCCACCTCTGGTTTCTCAGGCAAGGGCTCATTCTGCAGAACTTTCAGAGCTTTGGCAGCTGCATCATGCTTAGCAGCTTGTCTTGTTCTTCCCTTCCCATGAAACTGCTGCCCTCCAATTGAAAGCTCCACTTGATAAAGTAAAGGCCCAACAGGAAATGGGTAAAAGTACCTGCAAAGAGAGAGGTAAATAAGCAAATGATTTGGCCTACAAAGCAAACAGACACCTCAGTCAGATGTGGGTCAATCTCTTGCATGTCGGTAACCACATCAGCACTGAAGCACTGTTTTAAAAAGCCAAATTTTGATTTAGAGCCTACAAGAATTTAGTGAGGTACCTTTGAAAGAAATATTGACATTCCTTGCTCTACAATAAGAACACATTTCTGACCAAGTGCTACACAAAGACAACATAACCACGCTTGTATGGACTTGGCAGGCCAGGAAGTTTTGAATTTTAAGTTCCTATGCCCATATAAATTTCTTTAAACTGCAACCGTTATTTAAATAGTGTCAAAAGAAGCATCAAATTGTTTCTTCACTTATGCTTTCACACAGAAAGGAAATGCAAGAAATATTGACCTAATATTTAGCTATTTGCTTAATGAAGCTGGCTATACCTGAATGCTTTCAAAACCAACTTTTGGTCCAGCTCCCTTGCCCCACCCCAAAGAAATAAAGTGCTGGGAATAAGGCAAGTTCCAGCTCTTGGTGGGTGTGCTTCTCCAGCTGCTGCAAGGCCCAGCAGCGAGACAGGGCTGCAGGGCTGGGAGCTGCAGCCCCAGGAACAGGAGCAGGAGCTGCAGCCCGGGAGCAGGAGCAGGAGCTGCAGCCCCAGCCAACACCTACCGCGGGGGGTAGGTGCCGCCGCGCACGCTGTAGCTGTAGGTGGATCTCATCCCCGTGTAAGGGTCGATGGGTTTGTACATGGGCTTCTTCCCCAGCTTCATGCAAAGGGCATTCAGCTCCACTGTGGGGGTGACACTGTCTGCAGAAAAGGGAACAGAGAGGGTTGTCCAGCTGTCACAAGGAACTGAGACAATTTAAACTCTTATTGCTGGCTCACAGCGGTGAAAAATGAGCTCAACTTCTGCCACAAGCAGTATCTTAAATGTCCAAATTCCAAACAGAACTGCTAATGAACAAAAAGAGGGTAAGTCTATATGATGCACATTAAAGCAGCCTAGCACAGTTGTGACAAATCCTGTTACAAAAAAGTGAATTTGCTGGGAGATCTTTTGGGATTTGTTTTGGGGGGTTTTATAATTTTGCTTTTAATTTCTGAAGCTGCTAATTTACCTACGTTTAAGCATATCTAACAAAGTGCAGACAAAGAATTTTCTGCAATAAAGAAATTTCTCCAAATATACTTTTAAGTTACCAGACATGCTATATCCCTTCTGTGTCTCTTGCTTACTGAGAGTGATCAAATGTTTCTCTGTCCTCAATGACATAAGAAGGGTCTCTATGACTCTTCACTTTCAAATTGCAACTGGACTTGTCAGGTAAATTGCTACTGAGGGCTAAAACATTTCTCTCAGTGCTGGTATTGTGGACATGAAGAACTGACTCCCAGTCCATTCTCACTGGACAAAGAACAGTCAGTAAGTGTAATTTTTTCTACCACAGGTCTCACTGGCTCAGAAATCAGCTGTGCTCCAGCACAAGAGGTCTGGTGTGAGGTAACTGCCAAAAGAAAATGACCTATGGAACAGATGCACAGACAAAATAAGTACTTGCTAGCTGACAATTGCCATTGTTAAACAGGCAGAACCACAGTTCTAATTCATTCTCATGCAACTTCAATACATACCGAAAGCAGAAAGGTGTATTCTCTCTATGTATTATTATTTTAAATCAGTTTGCTGTGGCAGGTACCTGGATTCTTGCCTTCACTACGAGACGGACGAGCCGTAGGCTTAGGGAATTTTGTCCCTTCCAAAGCTTTGGCAGCTGCTGCATGTTGCGCTTTTTTTATACTAGTTCCTTCAGCTTCCCAGTGCTGGTCCCCAAGAGTCAGCTGCACTGTAAACACCTCAAAGCCACAAACAGGTATTTTGTAAAAAGCTGCTTCAGAATTCATGTCGTTTATTAGACCCCCTTACACAAAACAATGAGTCTTTCAGTGATGCACAAGTTGAGAATACAGTAATCCAAGCTCTCCTTAACTCCCATGTCATCTCCAGATTTCCATCACTTTGGACATCAACAGGATTTTGCTGTTTACTGAGCTAAGACTTTCACAACAATTGTAGCTGGCTACTATCCTGCATGAGATCTGACAGGCTAAAAACTCAGAGCAGTGTGGGGAGAGGGGACAGCCCCAGGAGAGCTGCTGTGCCCATGTCACTGAACAGCAGTCTGGAAACTCAGCCTTCTGTGTGACACACAACTCCACGCTTGCTTGAATCCTCTGAAAGGTTTAATAAAGATATTTTTCAGCAGTTTGAAGAAAATTAAGTTCACACTGTACCATAAAAGCTTCTATATGCCCACAGGTGAATGAAACACAACTGAACAGATGTTCTGAGTTATTCCAATACTTTTTGTAAATGTCAGCTCCTTCACACCTTGAAGCCCATGTGACATTTTGGGAACCCAACTTTTTACTTCCTAGGTACCAGCTTCACACTTCCCTACCACTGATGCCATGGGGGGCTTCCCTTTGCTCTCCATGACTCTGGATTATCTTGCACCAAAAACACACACATTGCCTCCCCACTCCTGAGGGTGAAGGAGCATGAGCAGCAGCAGTAAGGAACTGGTATGAACATTTACCTTGGAATGAGCTGGACCCTGCTCACTCAGAAGCTTATACTCGGGCTGAATCTTGTTGAAACGGGCTAATTCATTCACAAGACACATGGGGGTTTTCTCTTTGGGGTTTGCCATGTTTGAAGGAGCTGGAAGTTACATAAGATCAGATAAATGATCTGATAACTCTGAACTCTACTACAAATTTTAATGAAGAAAAGAAATCTCAGTGGCTTAGCATTTAGTTGTCTGCAATGTTGGAACAGACAGCTCTGCTCACTGGCCAAACTGATAACGCTCTGTTGAACTTTGGGATTTCCAAGCAATGCTCATGCCTAAAAAGCGCCATCATTAAACTCAAGGTTCTAATGCAAGGCAGAAGTGTGAAGTTAGAAGAGTCCTGCATACAGCTCGCTCCTTATCTAGCACCTGTCAAGGACCAGATCTTCCAAATATTCCTCATTATCACCTGCTTTGAATAATTTCAAAAATTCAGTTAATTTCAATTCCCTCCTCCTATTTTCCCCTATTAGCTATATTTTATTACCCTTTATTTGTTCTATTGCATTTTGTTAGCATAACATATTTATCATTAAACTGGTCATAAAAGAACTAAAGATAACAGTACTAAACAAACTACTTCAAACAACACTTTTTCATGTTCAAAACAAGCCACTGGTAGAAAAGATTGATAATATCGTTTCAAAAATTTAACATCATACAATTAAAAATATTCTTTACTATTACAAACATCTCAATTAATTGCTGGAACTTTATGTCAAAGTATGCCTCTACCTGTCTCCAACAGATTTCATTCCATAGGGAGCTCCTGCAGTTGGATAAATATTACTTTTAAATTATATGTAGGTGCAAGACATCAAGAACATATCATGGCAAGCTATAAGCATTAAAAATATATAATTACTGACCCTCTATCTTACCTGCAGCTGCATTGGTGGATGTAACTGAAGCAGAGGGCAAAGCAGAGTTCTGGATAGGTCTGCCTGCATTTTCAGAGGGCAAAGAACTGGTAGTAGAAGGAATACTCAAAGGCTGTGAAAGAGATGGGTTTTTATTCAGTATTTGGCTCCCTGCAAGGGCAGCAGAAGGATTCTGAATCTGAACTTGAGACATGTTCACTTCCAACCAGAGCAGATTACTGTAGGCAAACAGCTTTGAACGCAGACAAACTCCAATTTTGGAAGCCAAATTGCTGACCTAAAACGTAAAGACGAAAACCAGATTATAGTAAGTATTTAGCATTCTCTAACAACCTACTGAAATTATTCCTCCACCAGCAAAAAGGGAAGCAGTGTTCAAGCAAGCCCCCATTGCTCCATGTTGTCCAGTTAGTCACTCACACATCCAGGTTGCACAGCACAGTTCCACCCGTACTTCTCATCCTGTTCCACACTTCTTTCAATCACAGAAGCTTTATTTACACTTGTTCATTACTGTCCATCTCTTTTCCCTGGGACTGAATCCACTTAGGAAGCCAATCCTCTTACACCCAGAGCCACTGGTTATACACTGAACAAAGAGCAGCTTCCACAGACAAATTACACTTCATGCATTCTACCATTTGAAGTTAAACTTTTTCACTTGGAGGGCAAGAAATAAATGCAGTCTTTACAAAAAAACTATTTAGAGAATACATCCTTTATTATTCTCACAGAGTTTGGCCCCAGGATCACCAAGAGTGCCAAGCCACTTCTGAGGGGCCAAAGCTGGAGTCAGCAGGAAATGCTGAAGGAGCTCTGGCTGGGAAAAAGCAAAGGTGTAAGAGGTCACAGACTGTACCAGCTACATGTATCCTGAAGGTTACTGCTGGTTAGGCCAGGACAGTCTCAGTCACAGCTCAAGCCTCAGGTTAGAGTCACTTAGCTCTGCAGCACTACAAACAAGTGTGGGAAGTGCTGCTGGGCACCCGTGGCCCTGTGACCCCCTGGGAGCACAGCACGCCCCAGCCCCTGAGCAGTGCTGTCACACATCTTCCCTGTGCTGGCAAATCACTATGAGGTTTCTCTTACACATGCATGCAAAATTATCTTCATGTTCAGCCAGGGGAACCTAAATAGACACCAACAGGTCAGCTGCCCATATCCGCTTACAAGCCACGTACCAATTTATTTATTAAAAATATATTTTACAGCCAAGTAAATCCATTTTACACACAAAGCACTCATATATGCAGGCACACACACACCAGTCACCTGCAGATCTGATTAGAGCAGCAAAGAAAGGTTTATTCTTTCCTAACTTATAGATGAAAAGGAGGAATCACTGCTCCAGCTACCACCAGGGGGCTATTAGTAGCAACACAACTCCACTAGTGCTCTGTGAGCTTCAAATTCTGAACCTGTGAATGGATTTCCAAATGTGAGAGCAGCAGCAATGAGTCAGAGGGAAGTTTTTAGCTAGTTACTGACAAAACAAACCTAAGAGGAGAACCTAGATTAATACATTCATGGACAGAAAGATTTAATTTACTAAATAAGAGGTAAGAAACTACTGGGAAACAAGAGATCCACCATCAAGTCTACCATCTGGAGTATTTTTACTTTGGAAAAAACATCATAAACATGTCAGACTTATCATACTACCACCTGGATAACTTTGATTTTACTAGGGAGCAAAAACAGTTCAGGTCTCATTAGTCCAGAAGACACATATGCAGATTATACTCAAAACAAATCCTATATTTGACTTCTAAATTTGCAGCACTTACACACTGGCTGCATTGTAACTGTGAGAGTGGCATCAGAGAGTGTCTAAAGGACCTCTAGGAAATTGTCAGTCAAAGAAGAAAAATATTTAGAATAAGACTCCAGGATAATAACCTTACAATCACTAAATTTCACCCCCAAGACCATCACTAGAATCACTGAAAATTTTCAGATATAACACAACAATAATAATTGCCAGGTAAAAACTACACCAAGAAATGTAATGAAGTCTTGCAATGAGAAAAGCCAACGCTCCTTCCCCGCTGAAGTGCAATGTCTTGGTAAGAAACTGAAGCTACAGTTTTGAGAAGACAACACCAAAAGATGTTACTTTGATGTCAGGAACATCAGGATGTTTGAGATCGTGCCGGGAAGGAAGTCTGACATTGTTTTCAGCAAACTTCTCCAAGCAGTTTGCTTTTGGAGCAGGGCTCTCACCTGTTGGCCATTGCCTGGCTTTGGGGCACCCAGGCTGAGGTGCTGCAGGGCTGCAGCAGCAGTGCCCCATCCCCTGCCTGCCCTGACCAGGACAGCCCAGCTGGCTTTGGCTGTTTGGAGGCCCCAGGAGCTGGGAGCAGAGCCCAGACAGTGCCCAGCTGGCCCAGCACAGCTCCTGTGCTCACAGGGCACCCCGGGCACCACAGCCCCTGCTCACCAACCTGCTAAACCTAAACTGCTAAACCTAAACTGCTAAACCTCTGGGGACTCCAGGGCACATCCCAGTGCCTGAGACAGCGACTGCAAAGAACAGTCTGACAAAACAAACTGGAACCTGTGTTTGCACTCACAGCTACCTGTGCAGGTGACAATCCTTGGGAAGTATTTCACTCAGGTAAAAGAACTCACTGTTCATCATTGCACATTTACCTACAGTTTTTTGGGGGCTTCTGAAAGGATTTACAGTGCTTTTACAAAGAAATATGCTCTTTACCTATAACAGGCTTATAGAACTATAACTATCCAGGAAAAAAGCACCATAACTGAGAAAGTTGAAGCAAACAACCCCATAAAGGCTGTTTCAGTGGACAGGGGAACAAAGATGCCAGAATTTCAGGGCATTCTTCCACGTAATCAGGGGTTAGATACATCAAACTTTTCAAGACATCTACTGCTGCAAGTAACTGATGCCTACTCAATACTGAAGGGGTTGCTACAACTGAAGCCCACTCCGACATCCAGCAGAGGTGAAAGAACAAAGGGTGGACTGACACGAGGTGAGGCAGCAGCTAATGACAGCAGTGCTCCTTTCCCAGCCTCCCGTGGTTACTTTTCCTAACTCCTGCAGGAGTTTGAAGTGTTACCACAACAGTGTTGCACCAGAGGGTGATCCCCGCCCGGGGGGTGGCTGCCATCACACACCTCGGGGACCTGTGGGCAGGACTAAACTTCGAGGGATTTCCAGACCACAGAGGACTGCTCATCACTTGTTTTTACATTTTTATTTTCTTTTGTGCATCAGTGCCTGCAACATTCCCAGAAATTTTGAACGCATTAAAAAGCAAAGTTCAGGTGTCACTAAGGTAACCAAAGAGATGCACAAAGATGTGAGCATGGCCAGTCCACTCAGCCAAAACAAAATTAAGATCTTCACATATAAAAGAATGTAAAATTTTTAGATGAAAGATCTCTTCGGTTTTTGTGGGGGTTTTTTGTGTTATATTTCACACAGGAGTTGCAGATAGAAGCCAGAGGACCAAACAAAAATCAACTGCTTCCTACAGATAACCATGTTTTACTACAACTTGTCATTATTTTAATACAATGCAAATAGAAAGGTAAGAAACTTTAAGGTTTAAAGTAAGTTTCCAGTACCTTTAGGAGATCCAGAGAGTGAAGATTCCTATTTAGTTCTAAATAGGATATTTATGATCGAGAATGCCTAAAAGGAAAAATAGAGAGTTAGCATTTTGCTTCCTAAAGGCACAAAACAATCTTACGTAGAGAATCTCTCACCCTGCACTGAGTTTCCTCATCTATTTGTTCACGAGGACTTGTATGACCCTTCCATTGCCACTGACAAACTGCTCAACACAGCTGCTCTTCCAAGCAGAATTTCCAACCTCATCCAACAATCTTCCTTGCTCTTTGCCCAACCCCAAGTGATGTTTCTCACCCAAGCAGTGGAATTTCACAATAGTGCTCTTTGCAGAATTACAAGAGTCACTTGCCAATTTTCCTCCTGTAGTGAGGCTTCCAGTTCTTCTGTAGCGAGGCTCTTCTTCCTAAGAGCCCTAGAGATCAGCTCCCAAAATTAGACCCAGACCTTAACTCACAAAGCCAAACCAAAAGCAAGCCACAAACTGAGAAACTCTGGTAGCCATTAATCGCAAAAATTGATATAAATTCCACCTTTTGGCTACATTTCCAATCTAATGATTTCACTCACAAACAGGCTAAAACCATTTTAGAATAAAATTATCTCAGTGCTGCATATGAAACCTGTCACTGCATGGACTGCTCTAAATGGAAATCAAACCCTATTTTATTCTGCTTACAAATATAGCACAAAGTGTTTAATCCTTCTTTTCCATGCCTAAGCCAACTGCGTGCAGATGCCAGCAACATCATTCCCAGCCACAAAATGGGGGAGAGCTCAATCTTGATTAGGGTTAGAAGAGGACAGAGCTCTTGCATTTACTTCAGGCAGGCATTCCAAACTCTAGGCTGACTCCTAGGACTGTGAGCAGTTCTCCTTCAGAACAGAGGAGGATGCAGAGCCTGAACCAGGCTGCCATCATACCTGTTGTTTACCAACAGGAGAGTGAAGAGGGAACACAAGAGGATTACAGGCAGCTCAGCTTCTCTTCTAGAGGGGTTTCTGGAGGCTAAACTAAGCATCTGAAAAACAAGGAAATGGACCATATTTGCAGGCAGGGTCAAGACCAAGACATATAAAGACAAGAGAATTTTCTTCCGCAGCCATTCCTGGTGGCCCTGCCAAGAATGAAGCCCTCGAGCTCAGCAGAACAAGCCCAAGGGGCCGGGCAGGCACTGCCCACTGGTCACCATGGCACAGACACCACTGATGGGCACCAGCAGAGTGGAGAACAGTTACAACCAGCACCACTTCCCACCACGAGCCGACACTGCCAGGCTGCTCTAGAAAAAGCCCTCCCATCCTGAGATGCAGCCACAGCAACCAGCCCCAGCCAGGTCTGCACTAGTCCTGCCCTGCACTCAGACTGAGCCCTCAGCTGGAGCCCTGCACCCACGTGGGGACCAGGCTCCAGGCAGAAACAAAGGAGCCAAAGCCCAGAACACCCAGCTTCAGAGCAATATAACCTATGGGAAAACTACTAAAGGATCTGAACTTGTGTATTCTGAAGAGGAAAGGGATGGCTGGGGCCTGAGAACCAGCAGTTCATGTACTTGAAAGGATTTTGGAGTGGAAAAGAACAATCTGTTCTTTATGGTTAAAGTGACAGAATGAGAGGCAATGGGCTTAAAAGGCATCAAGAAAATCATTCCTGACAGTGACACTGAAGTGCCCTGCTCTGGTGACAGAGGGTTCCCCGCTGGTGGCAAGCTGCAGGTCCTTGATAGACATGCAGGAGGATGAGGCTGGCACAGCTGCCACTGCAGAGGGATGGATGGATGGATGGATGGATGGATGGATGGATGGATGGATGGATGGATGGATGGATGGATGGAGCCCTTCACTCCGAGTCCCTCTGGGGCTGTGTTCCCAGGACTGCACACTCCTGTGCACCTGCCTGGACCTGCACCTTTCCATCTCCAGGGGCACAGGGCCTGGCTGCTGTCAGACAACAGGCTTGGCAGCACAGCATCTCACCTGGGCCCTGCCACAGGCTGGCTCTCAGCTCTGAGAAACCACTTGCAAATACAAGAGACTGAACCCTCACAGGACCGGGCTTCACTCACTGCCAGGAGCTGCACAGAGAAAGGTGTCCTGTTCCTCAGGAGGCTGCAGGTCCTGACACTCCTCTTGTGCCCCTTGTTAGGAACCAGCCATGTCCCCAAGCCCCAGCCTGGGTGCACTCACCACTGCTGCTCCACCAGCACCTGGCAGAGCAGCCTGAGAGGCAGGACAAGGGCCAGACACAACCATCCAGTTCATATTACAAGGGCATCCTGACATCACCAAACAAAAGCCATGTGACAAACAATATCCAAGAAGCAGGTTTAGCCATAGGAAATGAAATGTTACAGGAAGCACTGATGTCTCTCTGCAGAGCAGAAGCTCCATGGCACAGTGCACTGGGGCAGTCAGCAGCCCATGGCAGCCAGAGCAAGGCACGTTCCCTGTTCCTTATCAACACCAAACTGCTCTCCAGCAGGAAAGTTCCTTTACCCTCATTCACAGACACGAGCCCCAAGCCCATCCCTGCCAAAGGGTAGTTTCAGTGAATCGGGTCCAGCTCACACAGCCCTGCCCCTGAGGCCAGGCAGGACAGTCTGGAGCTGTGAGAGGGCCCAGGCCCAGCTGACACCAGAAGTCACGGTCGCCCCACGAGTGAACAACATCTTCTCCCCTTGTGTGCAGACTGGGAATACACCAGTGAGTTCACTCCTCAATAAAACAGTGATTAGAACAATTCCCTCTCTCCTGTGTTTAAGGAGTTTTAAATAACTCCAATGTGGTGGCTGAGTCTGTTGTCCTACACTCAACTATTTTGAGGCCCAAAAAATAAATATCTGCAAACTCCAGGAGATTTGTTGAGATGCTGGTACCTAAAACACCTTTGAAAAACCCACATTAGGGGTAGCTTTGTAACATACAGCATAAAATTCTCAAGCTGCTGCAAGAGTGTTTAAGAGCATCTATTTACAACTGAAAAGTCTAAACAAATACTCACTATACATTGATAAACAATGATTAAATTTACAGACTTAGGGCTATTTGCACAAAATGTAAAATACTGGTTGAACAATGTTTTCTTCTTAGATAAATCTGCAACATTTTTGCAAGACAGGATCCATCCCAAAAGTAACACTGTAGAAAAAGATACTGCTCTTTTTGGTAAGGGCACAAACACTAAATGTTAAGCAAAGTAGTCTGGGAGCCAAGATATGGCTTATTAAAAAGAGAAGAAAAGCTAAAATTTGAAAGCAAAAGCTGAAGAAAAAGAGGGAACTACCAAACATACGTATAAACCAGACAGTTCCAAACAATGCAAATTGATAAACTAGGAAGTGATATAATGAATAAACACCTAACTGTTTCCTTCTAGCTCAATTAGTGTTGTGACAAAACAGTTCAGGGATTTGGGCTTTTTTCCCTGCAGTAGAACAGGTCACAGAACCCAGGACACTGCTGAGAGCCAACATGCCCAGATCTCCTGCACTCTGGGGCATCTGTAGCACCTCTAGTGAAATAACCAACCCTGGCAAGGGTCCTGGCCAAAGGAACTAGGAAAAGGCCTCTGGGAATGCTCATGTGCCTCCAAAATAAAGCTGCTGTTCTTCAGGAAGATCTGCAAGGCACAAAGCAATGTCCAGTTTTGCTCTGACTTTGTACAGTCACACCACTTCAAATTTATTTCAACCTATGAATAATTTTGCCAAAAAACACATTTTGACTGACTTCTACTGATAGTGAAAACATGATTCCTGATGTTTTGAAAAACTCTGAACAGAGCAGCTGCTAAAAATAACAATATAAAAAGGAATTGTTTCTTGCATGCATCCTTTTAGAAGAGTTTTGAAATAAGTTTGTGATCCAACTTCAGAAAATAGAAAATATAGTAAAAAATTCAGTCCCTGGGCTCTTTACATTCTTATCAAAATGTGACAGAGTTTCAGTGAATCTCTGTAAAAGTTAGAACAAACACATTTGTTGCATGTATGAGCTAATCAACAGACAAACCAGAAATCACTTTATTACCTTGCAGCCATAGCTGCATAATCAGAACTCAAGTTCTCATGTCCACTAGTATTAAAAAAAAACCCAACAAAACATTGCCTCAGGTTTGAGCAAGGTTACTGTGCAGTACACTTACACATTCTAGTTAGAAGAAACATGATTTTACAAATATACCATTCCAAAAGCAGACAACAGACTTCATTCAGATATTTTATTTCACTGATATATGTGTGTATATATATATACACACACCTAGCCTTCAGTGACATTCCAAAGGATGTTCCTCCCAGGTTTGCCCTAAACCTGCCAGAAAAGCAACGAGAAAAATACCCAGCAGATGAACGCATCATTAAAATGGCTCTGGCACTATCAGGTATGGCATCCCCCGGACAGACAGCCCGAAGCTGCACTGTCTCTAGGACAGACAGCCAAGGGAAAGCTTTAAACGGAACTTGTTGCTTTGCATCTCACGAAGAACTAATGTTCTGCTCGGGAAACGGGGGAAGTCATCGTGGAGCAGCGACGGCTGCCAGACTCTGTGGGAACGAGGGGAAAGCCGGGGTTGCCCGTTCAGCTGTGCCAGGAGGGGCTGGCGCTGTCCCTCCTGCTGTCACCGCACCCGCACGTGCTGTCCCAACAGCCCGACCAGCCGGCTGGGCTCGGGAGTTCTGGCACCGCCACCCTCGGCCGGGAGGATGCTGCGCTGCCGGGGGCTCCGGGCACTCCGCGGGCACGGCCGCAGCCGCCTCCCCGAGGGCCGGCAGCCGAACCGGCTCCGCTGCCCCGGCCCCTGCGCCGGGAGCCCCCGCTGCCGCTCCGGGGATGGCGGGTAGGGGGGAGCGAACACTCCCCGCCCGCGGCACCGGCTGTGGCGCCACCGCTTCGGGACCCCCGGCCCGCCGCTGTCACTGCCCGCCCCCGACGCTTCCCCGGGGCCGGGGGCGCCCGTGCCGGGCCCATCGCGGTCCGATCCCCGCCGGGGCGGTCTCCCGGCCCCGCCACCACCGGAGCGGGCACAGCTCAGCCGTGCGCGGGATCAGCCCCGGGACGGGAACGGGCACAGGGCGAGCCCCGGA
>WAAE01003228.1:36592-58911 GCA_013400495.1 Nicator chloris
GGCCCGCCAGGCCCCGCCACCCCCCGGGCTCCCGCCAGGCGCGGGCCGGCCGCGCCCCCTCACCTGCGCTGGGCTCGGCTCCGGGCCGGGGCGGGCGGGGGTCGCTCAGTCCATGGGCCGGGCGGGACCGGCGGGGCGGCACAGGGCAAACACCAAAGAGAATGAGCGGGGCGGTGCGGCCCGCCGGAACTGACGGCACCGCGCCGGGGGCGGGGCCTCTGCACAGCCAATCGGCAGCGGGGGAGCTCCCAGCGACCCCGCCCCCCGTCGCACCCTTGGCCAATGGGCGCGCAGCCCTGCCGGCAGCACCGCCTTCTCCGCGACGACTACGACCCCCGGTGTGCTCCGCGCGAGCAGCAGAGCGGGAAACTACAGCTCCCGGCGTGCCTCGCGCGGGGCCGGGCAGTGCAGCTGTCTTTGCCGTCGCTTCCGGCCCCGCCCCACCCGCTCCCCCCCTTTGCTCCGGCCCCGCCCCGCCAGTTCCGGCGCCGCTCGCTGCCCCGGTGCCCGCACGGGAAGCGGCCACACTCTGTATTTTATAAATACAGGTTTTCTCCTCGCTTCTGTGCGTTCCGGGAAAAGAAACGTGAGACGTGCGAGCGCAGCCGTTGCCGGGGTAAGCGCAAGGCCGAGGCAGGACGGAGCGCGGATGTCACCAACGCACCCACGGACCAGCACGTAACAGAGAAAATCTCACGTTTTAAAACACGGGTGGGAAAGAAAAGTGATTCTAACTCTAGAAAGACCCCCAAGTAGTCCCGGTAATCGCAGACGTGCAGGAGCCTTTGGACAGACACGGCCCAGCATGCCCTGCAGCCCTGGCGTGCACAGCTGCACACAGCTGCACACAGCTGGCAGGAACGCACCCACAGCCGCCCAGTGCACACCTGACTCAAGCTCTACCTCTGAAAGCCCAGCCTGGGAGCTTGGTGCCCAGGTCCCTGAGAACACACAAAGCTCGGGCATTTACCTGCTCACCTCAACAGCCACAACCAGCAGTTCACCTGATGCACCTGAACTCAAGGCCACCAGACCTAATCAGCACATTTATGAGGAGACAGGGAGAACACCTGAGTTAAACCTGACTCCAAGATCACTGCTTCACTTCTAACACAGCAGGAAAACCCCCCTGGAGGCTGATCCCCGCCCCCAGGGACCACCACCTGCCCTCACTGCGTGGTACTGCCATGACCCCGAAGGGATGTGCCTCTTGGTGTGTCCCAAGGCTGACAACAGCTCTGCTCTTCCCCCAAAGTTGTAAATTTGCTCTGTATGATCCCACAGTGTACCTAAACTATTACGTAAAGAAAAACCCTCACAGTCCCACTATTTCATATTCTATCCTAAGTGTAAAACATCTTTTTTAAAACAACTATATTCTTCTAAAACAGTAAGTGCACAGTGACAGGCGTTTTAAACAAGTACTTCTCATTTATTCACAATTTAGATAAAGTTTAAGGAAAGACAAAAGAAATACAAAGGACGACATTAAAATGAAAAGGAATTTTAGTGACTGAAGTGAGTTTCTACAGCCAGTGCTCTCCACACATTTCCAAGTATTATCCAAACACTGCAGATGCAGATTTCAAATCAATCCCGTAACAAACCCTATGACTATTCCCTTTGAAATTAAACTGGGAATTGAATTAGCCACCTTTATCTAGGAGTACACAAACCATCAAATTCGTCAGTTTCAGCTTAAAGCCACACTTATCTTTTACAAGATGGAATCTGCAATACAATTTCAAGCAGCTTTTTTCATTTTGTCTCAGTTCTGCTGTAAAAAAGTCAGTGGCAGCCTTCTGCATAACCAACGAGCTTTTGATCTTGCTTATGGAGCCTCTGCAGTTCAGAGCAGACTGACACTTGCAGCTTGGAGGTATCCTTGGAGATACTGCAATGCTTCTGCGTTCAGGCTGGTGCTCAGCATGGACAGAACCTGAAAGCACAGGGTGGGGCAGGTGTCAGTGAGTGAAACACGAGCCCCCTGCTGCCTCCTGCCATCCCCCGCGGTGCAGTCAGACACAGAGCAGCACCTACCCCCAGGGAAAGGACCTGATCTCTCAGGCAATCTTTACTTACCACTATCAAGCTAAGATATTACACTCACCTTGTCTAATTCTGTATTTTTATGTACTTGCCTGAACATATTTTATCCAAGCAAGTACATGCCACCGATTTTTCAAGTGGTTGCATGTACTTGCCTGAATTCCCCAAGTACATGCAACCAATTGAACTCGAGACACGTATTAGTTATAGACCATCAAGTGTCTAACTACTCTTTTCAAAAATGGCATATTTGAGCTTATTGCAAAATTAAGTGCTGTGAAAATAAGGCCTTTCTAAGGCTCCTAAGGAAAAGCCTTACAAAAGCTATATTCCAATAAAGAATAAAACACAGCACGACCTTGCATTCTACTTACGACCTTCTTCATTTTGCTGATTATCAAACATTAGCAAAGAGACCCATTCTCACAAAGGCATTTCTTCTCTGCAGAATGCAGCATCAGCATGCAAGTGTGCAAGTCACCTACCCTGCCCGGGCACGCTGTAGATAGTTTGTGGAGAGACTGTGCCAGATGGATTCTAGGATTGTTCACCATCTGACCTACAGGATCGTGTTCCTTCTTCCCAGCAAAGGCCAGTTGGGAGAATGCAGTCTGATAGCCTGGAGTATCTTCTATGTCAATGAAGTGCTCCTCGTCAGGGATTGTGTCATCCTCGGGCAACTCAAAGAGGCCAATGAGGGCCTGCAGCAAAGGAATCCTGGGAGCAAAGAGGGGAGGGCAAAACTGGAGTGCTTAAAATACCTTAGGATGGTTGTCTTTCACAAGGATGCTCAAATTATTTAGAGCCCCTTATAATTCAGCCTTTGCAGGAACTTGCTTGGCTACTCAAACTGTAAATGCCCGAGGTATGCTGGACCAGAAGAACTGTGGGTCTGAATATTTCACAGGTATAATGTGGGTACTCCTATCACTGCTCTTTGCATGAGCAATGTATGTATTTGTCAGGTCAATCTGTCATGAAACATACCTAAAAAGAGCAATGATTTTCCAGATCACAACTTTTCTCTAAGTACATTTGAAAAAAAAGTTCTAGTTCAGGGATCTAGTCTGGGATCCAGTGACTGTCATCAAATTCTAACGACCTGGCATGCCAGACTGCTGGACTGGTTGACAATCAAACTTCCCTGGTAGCTTTCCCCACAATTCCAGTCTCAAGCTAAGATATTACAGTTTCTCTGTCAGGTTAGGAATATGCTCAGGTCTCCTGACTAGAAGAGTTAGAAGTCAAAACTGGGCCTAACTTTTAAGGAAGAATCCCAGCTGGAGTAAAGCAGTGTATTTCCCTGAATGCAGTTCCAGCTATCCAAATCCGTGCTATCTCCATCAAAAACATCTCAAACCAGATCTGTCATCCTCTTTGGAAATACAGTTTCTTTGCTGAGAAACAGAAACAGCCTTGTGGGCCTGAGGAGATCACAATGGAGTTTCCTTCAAGGATTTATTTTGGTCTGAGCTCACACTTTCAGTAACTCAAACAGCCTCAGTAGCACAACCTGAGGAAGTGTGATACCTACCACAGCTTGGTGTACTCAGTGTCCATCATGGGAGGACATTCTGTTAATATTTTGGTGATGCCAACAGCACAGATTTTCTTTTCAACTTGTCCAGACACTTTCTGGATTTCAGGAATTATAATCTTCTCCAACACCATTCCAAACATCCTATGGTGGCATTGAAAGAAAGTGTTAGAAAGCCTTATCAGCCTTATGGTGACAAAAGAGAAGCAGAAACAATATGAATCACTAGGAAATAGAGACAACTAGATCATTTGTTAAGATGCTGCCCTGTTGCAGTAGACACTTGCACATACAAACTTTTCACAAAGGATAACAACTAAAAACATCAATCTTTCCTTTTTATAATCTTCTTAGATTAGTAACCTTTACTGTCAGTGAGGAACTGTGGTCAGAAATTCAGAAAAATAAGACTTTCTAGATAAAATAAATGAACCACATTAAGAGAAACACTTGGCAAGTCAAATTAGTGATAAATGTAGTCTGACAGTCCAGCTAAACAGACAACTCCTCCTTACTTCAAAAGATAAAAAATAACACAGCAGTATTAAATATAACCCAAACAAACAAAACATACTAACTTTGGCTGTATGCTGTCAAATATTTCTTGCAGAGCTAATGCCCCATATCTTACACAATACAAGTTAATAAAGACAAGGAAACCTGTAACAAGAAAAAAGTCAAAGTAAGACACAATGTGAAAACAAAAGAACAGCTTTAGAGTCAGCAGCAAAATACATTCCAGCAAGTTTTTCAAGGGGATAGAAATGGCAGCCTTTATACATGTTCAGTTTAAGTGAAGTACATGAAATTGCTGCCTTGAAATTTGCCTAAAAACTGATCTTTTCACACACTACAACACAAAAACAAGGTGGTACAACAAGAGTCATTCCTTTTTCCCTTATAGCAGTTAAAAAAAAGCATTAGAAAAGCCATTTTCAATTTTTTGCCGATCAAGAACCAAAGAAACTCTTCAAAAAACTCTACTTTTAGCAGAAAACTTCACACAATGCAGGCTCTGAGGTGAGGTATGAGCCCCTTTGCACAGGTGCAGTATATTAAAATCACCACTTCAGCTTTGTTTGTGCAAGACCACTATAAGTAACTCTATCATTCTTGCTCCCATCAGGTGGCATTAACCAGATTTTTTAGGGTTAAATAATGTACACTGAATAATTTGGGTAGTGATTGTATCATTAAAACAATTTAATGAGTATGACAATCTTCTTGTGACAGCATGAATAACCAGAATATTTCAATAATCTGTCACAGCCTTACCAGTTTAACATAAAACCTTATCAACAAATTTAGTCATACTAAGGCCAAAATGACACAAAAGCATGGAGTATTTCACAGTACTAACACACAACTACAGGCAACTACAGGACACGTGTGGTCAGTACTGCTGTGCTGCATGAGAGGGAAAGTTGGCTGCTGTTGGTTGGAGATTAAATGGAGACATTTTCAGATCATGACATCACACACTAGGAAAGGAAGAGAAATACACAAGTCTTGTCCGTTATTTTAATTCCATTCCCTCAGCTTTCATGAAGTGTCACGTGCTATGGTGGCTGCCCCACACACCCCTCTTGGTGACAAGTGACATGGAGCAAGTCCTTGCAGTCCCCACTGTCCCCCCTGCGTGTCTCCAGGGGCACCACAGGACACCTGCTCTGTGCACCTGCACCTCTGTGCACCTGCACCAGCCCTTCCACACAGCAAGGAACTTACTTTTGATAAATTTTGTTGTTTTGGAATTTTGAAGTCTTTGGAACAGCAGAATGAAGATCTGTTTCCTGTACTGGTCAACTGATTCACTGGAAATTTAAAAGGATAGTTATTCAATTCACATTAGGATTTTACTGATGCCACTTCACAGAAAACATGTATAGAATTGTTCAAATCTTTTTGACTGAAATAGATGTTTTCAGCTGTTAAAAATTAACATTTGGCATGTTTATACATTTCATAATTAAAGTCTACAGAAGTTAGCTTTAAATGTAATTTCAGCTCATACTCACGGAGGCATATGCTCGATGATACTGTTTAGAAGATAGAACCCTTGATGATCATTAGCTTTAGAGGCAATCAACTTCTGGAACACACCTAACAATCCAGGCTGCAAGAAAAGCAGATATAAAACCCTAGACAACAATTCTTCATATGTGACTTACCAGAAAATTGACCATTACCATTTAAGGCACACGCCAAGGCAAAAGCCTCCATAACCTAGGCCAGGATTCAGTTTTTGTGGCTCAGGTCAAGGAAGACACATTTTGGCTTCTTCTCACTCACTCTTCTCAAGACTCTTCTGACCAGAACCTGAGAGTTTCCATTACCCATGTGTTTAACATGAGGCAAAGAAGACGGGAAAACAGTGGAAACTTATCTGCTTGCAAGAACTAAGAGCAGGAATTTTTCACCTCAGTTGACAAAAGCATGACAGCCTAGAATTCATCTTATCCACGTAATGGAAAAGCACCCAGAAAGCTCCATTCAGGGAATTGGTTTGTGTATGTAAGCAGCAAAGGCTGCAGAAATGCAGCTGTGTGCTGCATTCCTCTCCCCCGTGGCCCAGGCCAGGCTGTGTGAGGCCACAGGTGCCTGTGCCCCAGGACTCACGATTTTGTCGGCGGCAGCGCTGGCGATGGTGCTGGCGCCCCGCTCCAGGTAAGCCTGCAGCAGCCTGACCAGAGGGGGAATGTTTCCTGTCCTTTCCCACAGAACTGGCTGGAGCAGATGGGGAAACAAGGCCATATAGGATGATGGGATTTCATTTTTATGCATTTCTAGAAGTAGGGACATCACTTGAAACACATAGGGAATGAACTCTGGAAGAGAAGCAACGACATTTACAGTCAGACAACATGGTCACTGTCGGTTCCCAGGATCCACATATCTATGGATTGAACCCACAATTTTATGATATTATCACAAAGATTCCAATAAATAAAACTCAGAGGAAACATATCTTCCCAAATGTAATTATTCCAAAAATTAGCAAGCACTGCATATATACACTTTCTATTTCCTCTACCCGTTAAAGTTTCAGAACATAAAAAACAAACTGCTAGAAACAAGGCAGTAGAATTAAAATAATATTAAGAGGCTTTGGAGTAATGATTGCTAGATATTTAAAAAATGCAATTTAAAATAATTGAATGCTGTTGCCATACCCTGTGGAACAATCTAAACATGTTCAGACTGTGAAAATGTTGTTTCTCCCCTCAAATTTCCTGTGCTACAAAACACCTGCCATAAGGTAAATCCCAGCAGCCAGCCCCAGTGGAGAGAGCACAGGCACTCAGTGACTGTCCTTACCTTGCACATCATTCTGCAGGATCTCTGTGAACACCAGGAACAAAGCCTCCTCAAAGCTCCCTACTGCCTCTGGGTTTGCCTTGCACGTTATCCTTATCGACAAGCAGATGGACTCAAACATGTAATGGTTAAAGTGAGGCTTGCTGGGATTCTGAAACAAGTTATGAACAGGTAAATCAACCCAAACTTGCAGACAAGCCACTTATTTTGCTAAATATATTCTTTATTTCAACTGAAGACTAAAGTAGCATTTCAGACCAGGGATATTTTAACTTATGTATTAATATGCTTACAAAATTAATTCCATAGATAGATAAAAGCAAACATAAAGACCTCTAAAGCGTAAAGGGGAGGGGGTTTTTGTAGCAAGTGTTTTTCTGAAGCTCTATATAAACTAGCAAACAGTTAAAATATCACAGAACAAAAACCAGAAAAACCACTTCAATCTTTGAAGTGTCCAGTCAATTATCTATTGAATACTCCTTATAAGCTGCAGCTGAGTTTAAACAGTACAGAGAAGTAGTTTTCTGGACAGTCGAAGGTATTCTAAATCATTCCCTACTGTCAATGATTAAGAATTTGGCAAGTCTAAATAAAAAAACTAAGAGAGTTTTACCCACCAAAAGCAGAAGGGTAATTTATTTAATTCAATCCCACATTTCAATGCCAATTCTTATTAGCTTCAGAAGTGTCATGGGCAAAGAATACAGGAGTTGTGATAAAACCAGATTATTGTATAGGTGGCCTTTGCACAAGCAAGCATTATACTACAACAAACTAGGATTACAGAAAGAGTTTGTATGCTGCTTCTAAATTTCAGGTGAGAGCAGGGAGAATGATCTGAGAATGTGTTCTAAAAGGAAGGCACTACCTCACTGGAACGCTGTTCCAAATTAGTTGCATCAGCAAATATTGAACTATTTAGAGTTCTCTAACAGAACAGCACCAACAAGGTACACAAAAGTCCTCAGCAAGACTGCTCTAAAAGGTAGAAGGTGACCCTTCTGCTGTTTCTTTACCTTACTGACAGCCAGCAGTTTCTGTGTGAGCTGTGTGATGACAGAAGGGATGTATGGAATTATGGACTCCTGTAGCAGAGAAAAACTCCTCATGATGGCTGCAAATAAATGGAAAATTTTAGCTTCTTCAGACAAAATACACTTCTGCCGCTCAACATATGCCTAAATCCTTTACCTTTTACTGTTAAAATGGGATCCCAAGGAATTAGGTACAGAATGAAAGAGCACTTGCTGCAAGGACATTCAATCTATAATCATGACAAAGCATAAAATAAAGCCTCCTTATTCCTGTTCTACAGATGAACATAGGAGACTAAGTAACTTTACAAAGGCCATCACTTGTGCTGGGCAAGTCTCAGACCTCAGCACCCTCTTAGCCATGATCAGATCTATCCTCTCACTAGCCATGACCACATCTCCTCCCCATGACCAGACTGCTCAGATCTTCCCCTGACACTGTGCAGGTAGCTGTCCTGCTACAAGACTACCATTTGAGAAATAATTTCCCACTGTACCATTATGTTTAGTGTTTCTCTTTGGTACCATAAGTTTAGTCAAAGATGACTTGATACAGCCTGATAAGTAACTGCATGCTCTTCAACACATTTGCATAAAATAGGTTTTGCAAATAAAAATGTCAGGAACCTGGAACCTGTAATCCTTTACCCCAAGTTAACCAAGTTATTCTTATACTGCAGGACTCATTAGGCACTTGCCTTTCATAATGTATTCATTTTCAGACGAGCCAGGAAGTGTCAGAGCTTTGAAAAGGTTTGTTAACAGCACTTCCACAAACGGTGCCATTTCTGCAGCTGTAATGCTGTTAAGTGAAACACAGCTCTTTAATGATGAGAGTCACAAACCTCAAGCCTTACACAGTACCATAATATATGACACAAAGGATCTCCTACAGGTATTGCTCATCCTTAGTGCACAAAATCTATGTAGCAATGAATTTATTTCTGCTTGAAAACTTACAGGGTAGCATTATTTGTCCCTCTCATGGTAAACAGTCTTTCAAGAGCATGGGCTGCGTAGGTATGGACCACAATACTTTCTGCTTGGAGATGATTGATTAAGAGAGGAATAGACACCAGCAGTTGTTCTTTTGGTACCTACAGAAGTATAGCAACAAATCAAAGTACGTTAAAAAATACAGATGGTTGAGCTCTAGAGCACAACCAGGCTCGTCAGTGGCACGCAGAGCTTGGCAGAGGGAGGGATCTTGGGAGGCTCCTCCTGTTGCTCCTTCACATCTTGACAGCCAGGAGGTAGCTACTTCTGTCACTGCTCTATTCTTCCCCTGAACACCAATGGTACATTAGATTAGCAGTAAATGCAGATAATCCTAATGTATATTTCCCTTTCTATTTTGTCTTAATAGGCAATTAAAAATATCAAGGTTTAAAAACCCAAAATCACAGATTTTTCATAAGAAATGAATAAAGGTAATCTAGAATTTAGATTAATATGCAATGTATTTTCTCACCCCATCTCATGAATGAGAAAAGGTAAAGCACAGAACTGCTGTACCCTGTAACAACTAATGCAATGATACAAGCAATCAAGGGTATTTGGACTAACACTGACTTGGAAACGTCTGAGTGTGTCACAGAATTAAGCAGCTAAGATATTCAGTGTTCCCACAGCATATAGACTACATGTTAATTGGATATTTATAACAATGTCATTTACTTTCTAAACTAAAAATTCAGCATGAAGTGTTGTACATGACTATCAAACACCTGTTGAGTTAGCATATGGCCAAGTGCAATAAATTAGGCTTGGCAAGCATAAAGTAACAACCTACAATATGTTTTTCCATAAGAGTAAAAGAAAAACTTACTTGGTTTCTAAAAATCATTATATACTTGATACCATCTGCTTTTAGCACAGGGAATTCATTCACTGAAATAGAAAAATATGCAAACTTTGTTAACACTTCTCACACACACGTGATTACTGAACATGTATTACATACACAGGTGACACTTGACACTAACTAATAATTTTCCCCTGTAGAAATTAATACAGACAATGTTTTTCTACATTTCTTAGTTCCTGCACTTTAGAGTATCAGGCACTGTTAGAATATCAGTTTTAGGTACAAATCACATCCCAGTACCACTAAAAGTACAGTCCAGCTGAGATGAAATTTCATCTTCTGGTTTCAATTTTAGCAGCCTTCAATTACACATTTTGAGACAACCCACTATGCTTCAGATATAGTAAGATAATTGTTGAATTATAAAATAAACAATGTGGTTTAAACCTAGACATCCACAACCTCATCAATAGGGGCTGTACAGGTCACAACCTGGCCTCAGTATTTTAACTTCTCAGGGTTTTGTAGAGCATAGAAGTTTACAATAAGGTCTCAGATATAGAAATCAAATGACTTTGATTCAACAAGTTTAAGCACGTAGCTGATAGCAACCACGTGTATACATGCCCTGATCTTGCAGAGAGCAATCCACCTTGCTGTAACAGCTCCTTCACTGCTGGCCTAACAAAAACCAATTCCTCTGTGCCAGGTGTGAAGAGCCCATCTCACAGATTATGCTGACAAAGGAGTGCTTGAGACTTCACAAACAGTAGTTGCTGTCAAGGTTATGATATATTACAAAAACACCATATCAAAATTAACATAAACTTACCAGTAGCAGACTTTAAGTCAGGTTGAATGTGATTCACAAAGAATTCTGTCAGATTAACAAGTTCATTGGCCTGTGTTATTCCATGCTGCAAGAAGCAAAAAAAAACCCTCTTATTTTTATATGCTGACATATAAACTGCTAGTTTTCTTACTCAGTTAACAAAATTACTGTTAGTTTTCTCTTACAAAAAATGCAACCTCTTTTTAAACCAGGATTTTTAGACGGAGATTTTTCAATGAAGTGTTCTAAATTAGTCCATATTTGCCATTAAATAGCACAGCAAAAGACACGAACTTTGCAGTTTCCCAAATGCCACCAGATGGTTCCCATTACACATCACTAACAACTGCTGGGCAGCAGTACACACCTGGCTTCAGGAAGAGACTGAGAACCTTCAGCAAAACTGCATAAAATGATGTATGTTTTACTAAGTTTGCCTCAAATCTGTCTTGTAAAGACACTGAGATTTGAACTGTAACAGCATTTAAAATACCTAGTAGTACATCTAACCTTTTTCCATAGGACATTTGATACAATGCTCCTGTGTGCAAATACAGGTTAGCCCAGCTGTGCTTTTTCTGTGTCTCCAGCCTATTAGCTGCTTTCTCCCCAGCAAGTAATGAGATTCATTTCCAGCCACAATCACCATTCACATGTCATTCACAAACCAAACATTCAAGTAGCAGGAAACATTGGGAAATTACATGACAAGAACTCCAAGAGTCATTTAAATTCCTTTTCGTCTGCTTAACCATCATCTTCTGTAAAGCTGTTTGCCTTCCATGGCTTCCAGACTGCCTCAGGACCACTCAGAGCTCAGAGGTTCCAGAGCTGAGGCAGTTTTGTTTCTTTGTCTGGCTGGATCCCCCATGGCATCTGGCCTGCCACAGGGCCACACTGTGCCCCATCGACCTGAAGGTCAGATACCAGCAACTGTGATAGGATTGCATAAAGGGCAGCTTTTCATCTCACCAACATGAACTACTGCACACAGGTATTCCCTTTCTGAAGCAGCTTAAACAAACAGCAGGCTCATCTGCCCTGTAAGATCTGAATGCAGACAGATTACAACGAATAGAATGTACAAGTACCTTCTGTGTCTGAGCTTTGGATGCCAAAGACGTTACAAGGTAAATAGCTGCATCTTTGTGCTTCCAGTTAACAGATGGATTCTTTGCATATTCTTGCAGCATAGAATTAACATATCCAGAAAAAATCCCTGTCACAGGTCCTTCAAAAAATTTGCACAAGCCTCTGACCAGATCACAAGCTGCTCTGCGCCTGGTGTCAATATCTGCATGAGAACTAAAGATTCTTAGGCTATGAGAAAGCAGACAGCTTTTCATATTAATAAACATAATAACCAAAACAGTAACAGCTTCTCACGTTACAGCCACACCCCACATTAATTACTGCAAGCCCCCACACTGCAGTGTAAGAACACCTGTAAACCCTTTATTTACACCCAGGAGAATGGACACCTGCCCTGAGCAGTGGCAGCAGGCATGCAGGGGGGCTGCTACTGCCTTGACATTATGCACCCAATTGTACTGGCTCTGGCTGGGAGTCCATTTTCTCCCCAGTGGCCCGTTTGGTACCAATGACTAAAGGTGCTGGTAACACCAGGGTTTGGCTGCTGCTGAAGAGCACTGTCACAGTGTCAGGGCTTCCTCTTCCTCCTGCTTTGCCTTCCCAGGAAGTAGTTTGGAGCAGGCAAGGAGCTGGGAGGGGACAACCTGGGCATCTAATCCAAACTGACCAGCAGTTGACATGCTCAGCAATGAAAACTGAGGGGAGGGGGTCTGGGGGAAGTAGCCATTGCTCAGGGACAGGCTGGGAAAAGTCTGCCTGTGGGCAGTGGTGAGTCAGTAACTTCTCTCCCCTTTCCTCACCCTTCTTTCACCTAAACTGTCTTTATCTGAGAGTCTTCTCACTCTCACCCCTCCCACTCTCTCCTCCATCCGACTGCAGCAGGCTGGAGCACAAGCCAGCTGCTGGCCCACCACACCTGACAGGACATTTGTAAAAAACTTCACAAATACCTAAAATGCAGCCAGTCCTGGACAAGAATGATGTTTTCTTGAAAAAAGTTCAAAAACGTTTCCTCCAATTTTGTCCTCCACTGCAAGCATACAGTAATTTCTTCAATCTATTATGAAATGCCATCACTTCCAAAGTGTCTGTCAGTGAACTGCTGGCCCAGCCCTGGCACACAGAGCCAGGTTTGGCTCACCCAGGCTCTGGCCTGGCTGCAGAGCCTCCCCCAGCACTCCAGCAGCTGGGCAGGCTCTGCTCTGAACACATGCCACGTCCCAGCCTGGCTGCTGGCCAGCTGGCCTGAGCACAGTGTGTATGCAACCCCAGGCAGAATCTCGGTTTAAACACCAAGAGTCTCTCCCTGTTATTTAAAACTCCACACATAGGAACTAAATACACAACTGGCTACTACTCAGCACTGACTTACAGGCTGTATTTGCTGAAATGAGAATGTGGGCAGTTCAAAAGACATACCAATCCAATTAAGGAAAAAGCCCTATAAAAACATTGTGCAAACCAGAAAGATTGTGATGAGCATATCGTGACAGTAGGCTTGATCACAGCCTGGATAAAATCCAGCTGGGGGTGGTGTGTGGAAACCTTCTCAATTTCAAAATGAAGTTATAAAAGCTTCAGTAAATGGCTTCAGCTCTTTAGAGCTATATTTAAAGACCAAGTATTCTTAGTATAAATCTGTGGATTACCAGATCCTTCCAAATCCCTTCTTATATACTCTTCAGAATTATCTTCAAATGCTTCTTCATCAGCCGCTGAAAATATAAAATACATGGAAGTTGAAGTACTGAAGTCTCTGGTCTTCATGGTAAAAGGGTGTATCATTACCAACTTGCTATTTTTTCCAAGGACCTTTCTATAACATTAATATTAATTAACAAGAACTATCCAGCCAGACTAGTCTTGTTTAGCTTCTGTCCCACAAATTAGTCTTTCCTCCCCATGGGCTGATGGATTGATTCAAAGAAAAACCTCTAACACACATTCAACACCAGCTGTATTTGAAGAGGCTTTCAGAGTCGTAGACTTAGGAGAGAGAAGCTTCCTTTCACTGCAATATATTTTCACTGCATTTTAAATATAGGATCAATATGAGCCATCAAAACCTGGAGAACTAAACACTACAATTTGGTAGGCCTGATATTCCTGCCTATTTAGGCTCCTTGAATTATTCAGATACTCACTTTAATTTAGAAATTTATTGGTGGCACATGACCTAGACTTCCTCCACTGGGATTTCAACATGAAAAGTGAGGTATATTCATACAATTCTACAAAGCCCACAGGACAGCAATGTGCTGCAGCAACTTGGGTTTGAATCTAGCACTAAGGTACACAAGAGGGAATCCTCAATTCTTAGTCCTGCAAAGCAACATGTCATGATAGTTAGATTTTTGTTGTGTTTTTCAAGATTTAAGTCTCAAAAAGTTACCTCTGAATTCCATATTGGGAACAATGACTTTTTCACAGATGCTTGTCAATGTATTCTGGTCTTCAAACAGATGCTTGTAATGTGGTCTCTCGCAAACTGAGGCCAGAAACTGGATTGCATTACTGACCAGCTACAGCACCACAAACAGAACACAGAACTTTAGCATAACTGATCCATTTATAATTTACTATTAAACCTGACAAGATTGGATTTTAGCAACTCACCAAGTCATACTTCACTTCCTGGCCTGTCGTGACTAACAGATTCCAGATTGCTGTTACAAAACGTGGCAGGTAGGGCTGGAATTCTTCATCATATTTTTGAGCATATAAAGCAGCATTATCACAAATTTGTGATTTCAACAGCTCCAGCAATCCAGCTTCCTCTTCATCCTCACATAAAGCAAAACTAAGAACTTAAACACCCAAACTTCAACACTACTTAAACATTAGAAGTATCAACATAAATAAGTGAAATAATTACATCACCGTTTTACCATGTCCTAAACAGGTGAAAGAAATCCCTCTCATGTCCCTAGAACTACTGGATTTTGCTGATCTGTACCCAAACTGCTCTTCAAGTTATATATCATACCCACATTTCAAATCAAGGTACTGTGTACTTGAAGACAGACACAACATTTCACACAAAATTAATTTACAAATGGAATACGAAAAAGACAACACCAGGCATTGAAAATATGCTTAGAAGCCACTACATCATGATTCTTTAATTGGAGTAGTTGTAGAAGTTCCCTCCCTTCCCCAGATCAGCACAGATGTTTGTGGAACCACAATGTGAACAGGGAAATTGAGCTGGAATTAAAAACAACAACCAAACACCAGCCCATTTCTGTCTGCCCCTCTTCCCTCCTGCCCCACCTTTCAGCTTTACTGCCTGTCCCAGTTCAGCTGCACGAGAGCTTGTGCTGGGAGCAGCCCACAGACACGAGACAAAAGAGCAGCAAAGCTGCTTTTAGCAGCAGAGTAACTAGAGCTCAACATACACTTAATATGCCTCCCTGTGTGTTGTCAAGAAATTTATAGAGTTGTTTTGGCTCCATCAAGTGGCAAACTATTGTGCTGTATCTGGAAGACATCAGTACTTAAAATGCAGAAAACATGCACAAAAATAACTGGAGCTTTGCTGACCTGAGATCAGCTTTCATCAGTGAAATTGCTGATTCTTTAACTAGACCAAGACAGCAAATGCTGAAGTCCTTAAGAGATACCCTGCCCTCTATGTTCAGTTGTTCCAAGTTCTTTAAGATACCCTGTTTTCTAGAACATAGTGCATGAACCAGCTGAAAGGTACAGAAAACCTGAGCCCTGTGATGTTAATGCTCAGGTTACTTCAGCAGCTGCTCTTGAAAGAATCAACTCAGTGATGAGTATTGGTGATTTGATTTCTGTGCACAGCTGTAACTGTCATACAACTTGAAGAACTGAACCTCAAATTCCATAGACAGCAGAGCAACTTCTCTTAAACTCCATTTTCTTACAGTCATCCTACTCCTTTGTTTGCCCCACAAAAATCCATGCATTGCTCAGAATTAGACCTAAGTTGTCAGCCCGCCCTCTCCCCTACAGATGCAAGCCAGGCTGGTTTATGCAGTACTTACATCAGTCTGCAAGAGTTTATTATCTAAAGTTAAAAGGCTATGAAAGTTTGTCATCCATGTTTCCATGTTATCTTCAAAAAACTCAGGAAGATCCTGTGAAGGAAAAGCATAAATCTACATTGGGAGTAGTGCATTCACCTTATAATCTACTGAGGGACAGTAACCTTTGGAAAACAATCTTCAATTTGAAACAGTGTCCCTTCCTCCTCCCAAACAAAAACTGTTCTGGCAGAGCCCTGGAGTACAACTAGTTCCAAATAAACTAGTTGCTTAGACTCTTAACAGCTCACATTTTTATAATTAATAAGCCTTATCACCTCTCACTCTCAGAACAAGAGAGCACAAGCCTTTTTTAACTCCAGCTTGTTCTTTTGCCCCCTGTGGAAGAACAGCCCAAGGAAGCCAGGCACAATCACACTTCACAGACTTACATTCATGTTGAGACACTAAATAAACGTCACCTCAGCAAGGGAGCTTTTTACCAATTCCCACACAGCACACTTAGTAATGTCCAAAATGTAGATGTGATTCCAAACCCAGACAACCCCACTGCTCCCAGAATTACTGCTCCCAGAATTACAGAGCCACACGTCATGGCCTCTCACCTACGTGCCCCAGTTCCTGTCAGTGCAGACACATTTATGAAGGGGCACAGTGAACAGAAACTCAGGCATTGGACTCCTGCCTTTCCCAGCTCCAACTCAGAGGCCCCATACAACACCTCCCTGAAGCAATGCCAGCTCAGACTCTTTTGAACTTGTCTACATAGGGCCAAGCTAATGTCTTAAATATCCCTTTTCCTTACTGTACTTTTACTCCAGCAGATGCACCGGTGATTGTTCTTTTTGCCATAAAGCATGGCCTCAAAGGCTGCCCCAATGAAATCTACAGTAACAGCTTCTTCAGAACAAAGCGAAACTACCCCAAGAACAAGGAGATTCACCTGAAAATTTAAACTGTAGAACAGCTTCGCAATTAGAATGAGAGAAGAAAAGAGAACCTTCAGGGCACTGGCATCGTTGGCATGTGTGCTGCAAAGTTCAATAGTTGCCTAGAAATAGATGCAAGATTGTCAAGTACAAAACCCACACCAACAAAAAATATTGGAAAGTGTCATGGAATGGTTTTTTTTTAAACCAGAAAATACAGTTATTTTTCATCCTCTTATCAATCTTGTTAGGTCTTACTTCATTACTTGAATTCTAACCCCTTTAACAGTTTTGAACAACAATTCTTGAGTTTTAATTTTACAGGTATCCACAGCAAGCAATTCAGAATATTAAATTTGTTTTAGAAATGATTCAACAAGAAATACCTTAAAGAGATTTGTCAAGGGTAAAGCAAAGGCATCAAGAACAAGTTTGATCTCTGTCCATAATTCATTTGACTTAAATTCATGGCGGTACCTGACAAGAGAGAAACACATGGAAAAACAGAACAGACTTCACATTTATTACCACATTAATTCACACAGGATTTTGTCTTATGCTGAACCTTGAAACAAATACTGTCAAATAAACAAGAATTAAACAATACAGTTCAAAACCATGCAAGGTGTACAATTTGATAACTACTTAAAAGGTGTATGTAGAAGTCACAAGTGTAGGCTTTGTAAACGTCCAAAATGAAGTCTAGCAGTAACACCTGCCAGCTGAACAGAACCTTGACAAGCCATACACACAGTCCTGTATCTCCAGTACCTTTTAAACAAGGAGTGGGCGGTGCGCAGGACCCCGTTGATGACGTGGAAATCCCCGCTCTGGAAGCGATTGACCATCTCTGTCAGCAAGTCTGGCCACTTCTGAGGGAAGTCCTCCCGCCCAATGATACTGATGGCATCACTCAGCTGAAAGGAAACGGGACTGTCACGGGACACAACAGCACACAGCAGTCCTGCCAGGTGCTGCAAACATCCCAGAAGATCTCAGTTATGGTTGTCCAAGCCAAAAATCACTGACTTAAATATCTCACCTTAAGTTCACACAGTGTCACTTTCTAGAATTGCTGTTTAACTGCCTAACATTAGAACTTAACCATAAGATTATACAGTAACTATCTTAAAAAATGTTGAAGTAGGTAGAAATACCTGTAACAATATCCTCGAAGTTATTTGGATAAGGATGAGCTCACTGGTAAGGGAACTGAGCTCTGCCAATAACCACAGCCTCTAGACGTGCTTAGAATATTCCCAAAGTTTCATGGATACAACCAGGAATGACATATTACCTGCTTTTGAATTTGTTCTGGGCTGCTAAGCATCAAGGGCACTATGTTGGCTTTAATGGCTATTCTGTCTGATTCACATATTTTGTTTGGTTCATCCTCAACCTAAAATGAAAACAATAATTAAGTTATGGGTATATTTGCATTCTCTAGGCCATGAGAGATGATCAGCATTTCAGAAAGCAACTGTTTATACTGATTTATGTAACCATTACAGTGCTGAAGAACCTAGGAAGCAGACCTGTTGGAGACACTGCCTTCAATGAATCTGGAACAGCAGTATCTGAAAAAAAGCTGAAAGAAATACTGTCCTTCTGTAAAACTTTGAAGAAGTTTTTTTCTCCTTCCCTAAGGGTAACTTTTCAGGTCAGCAATTGAACAGCAGTGAGGGTGTGTGCACATGGCAAAAAAATGCCAACATTTAACCAAGTATCTTCCACCACACCAAACAGCACCTCTGCCAACCCCACAAAGTGATGTTGTGTGAGCTGTCTCAAGCCATCCCTTCTAGAGACTGCACATGAAGGTGCAGGTTACACAATCAAAATCCTAACACTGACTTAAAGAGTTATCTAACCAGTTCAAAACACCAATCAGTTCCAAGTCCAGTCAGTCAGCAGTGCCAAGTAGTAGAAAATTGCAGAGCTGCTACTTAAAGAAATAAAGTAACGAGGTGGCTTGTCCCAACCAGTGACAGCAGTGACAGTCACATTATCTGTGATGAGACACTCAGTCTTGAGTAGCTTAAACCTGATGGTACCACTACCCTTCTCACATCCCTTTTACCATCTTTCCATACACTTAAATCAAAATTTAGCAATTTCAAAAGTTCAAGGTATGCTTATCTATACCATCAGTCACTAATGGGGTTCCCCAGGGCTCAGTACTGGGGCCAGTACTGATTAATATCTTTACTGATGATCTGGATGAGAGGATCAAGGGCTCCCTCAGTAGGTTCACAGATGACACTGAGTTGGGTGGGATGTGGATCTACTTATTGTACCTTAAAAGGCTGATTAGTTCTTAGCACAGTTCCTCACTAGGATACCTACAATTCTCCAGTTCCTTTTAATATAATTCTTGAATGTTACAGATGCACAGACTTTGATGACATTTTCCTGTGATTTCTCCAGCAGCGTGAGGAGTAAAAGCGGATAGTTCTGGCTTCCCTCCACAGATTCAAGGAACTTTTCCGCTGTAAGAGAATACACTGTGGTGAGCAAAAGCTGAACTGCTGTCTCTAGTGGGAATCCTACGATTTCTCAAGTGTCTGTTTGAAATACCCAACACGAACACTTCCCAGAGCTTCACAGGAGCATGTCTGACAAAAGGTACCACAGCTGCTTTGCTCCCCAGCTCCTCAACGCTCCTGCTGTCAACAACAGCCCGGGGATGCCCCACAGGATGGGGAAATACTGCCTCCTCACCCTTGGAAAAGCCACAACCCGAGAGAAGTAAATCCTGGCTTGTTGTGTACAGCATACTGTTTTAAATAACAACAGTGGGAAAAAAAAAAAAAAAAAACCAACAAAAAAAAACCCCAGAGCACGAATACAGAAAAACAAAATCACAAAGAGCAGATAAAATTATTTATATTTATATCCATCCTTCACTAGTTATTTTGGGGTTTCATTTTAAAAGAATACTGAGAGCTTCTGTAAAGAGGTTATTGCATAAATATCCACTGAAGTTTACTACACAGAGACAGAAGAGCCGAAAGGAAACAGAACTTTTATGTTCTCCATCATGAGAATCACTTACCAGGACGCCTTATAGCAGGATCTGGATCTAGTGTTTTCTTTAGATATTCAGTTAAAGTTTGTAAATTGGCATCACTGAGCTCCATTTTGGCAGAACCTAAAACCCACAAGTAGTTTTGTTACAACCAGAGATCAGAGAATCTATCCTAAAGCTACCCATGTAAAACCAGATCCCACAGAAGCAACATCAGCTCTTTTCAACAATACCTCACAAGCACAGTCCCAAGCAGGGGGCACCAGGCACAGCAAACATTCCACTTCTCAACCTACAGGTAACTGCTAGTGTCTGGTTTATGGACCCCAAACCCCAGAAAAGGCTTACGCATCCAGTAGACACGAACCAAGTACAGCCAAAAGATGATCTCTTGCCCTTTCAGGACAACAGGAATTTGGTTCTGCTTTTATTCTGCTGCCAGCCCCAGAAACTGCTCCTGACTGAAATGGCTGAACAGTCTTGCCCTACATAACTGTAAATAAAACAATTCAAGGTGTGCTGAAGACTCAAGGCTTTTTCAAAAAATCAAATACTCCTTAATAAAGAAAAATCTCAAAAGAAAATACTTTTTTTAAAAAGATACAAAAGACTGTGCAAAGCCAGACAGTTTGTCCTCCCTGTAAAATTAGTTCAGACTAGGGTGGGAGTTAATTTAAATGCAATATCTTTTACAGAATAGCTCTGTGCAATAAGTCCATATTGCTCCTCTCTAGGAACCCTCCCACACATATTCTTATCTGTATCACAGTTATATATTTACTTCACAGCTTGCATAGGAATAATTAAAATTACAGCAATACTATGACAATAAGATGTGTTTTAATGGAGATGTTCCTCTGGACATCATCATCAATCCTGCTGTCCTTCCCACCAGCAGCAGCACAGTTCATTCCCTACAGAGGTTATGAGGAAGCAAAGGTTTCTATTTCTACTTAGTAAAATTGACTGAAATTTACCTGTCCCCCTTTGGAGCTGTTTCATGCTGATCACCAGTGCAATAAACACAGTTTTTTACAAGCATGCTTGCAAAGACAGTGAGCTTTAACGACACAATTTTTATGTCAGCTATGGCATCCATATCACTTAAAACGACAGCAGCAGCATTCTCTTGAATTAAATGCATGTTAATAAGCAAATCAGATCCTAACATATTTTGCAAGAAGTAAAAATCTACCTGAAGAGTCCTGCCTCTCATATATCCCTTTGCTTTTGGGGTTTACTTGTCTGTAGTCTTGTTCACCAACTCACATCCACCAACATATTTTGACCCGTTACCTACATATGCTTATTTCCTTCTCTTCCTCTAGCTCTTCGTGTTTGTTTTCCAGTACAAAAAAACAATGCTGGTACTTTAGCTGGAGTGATATGATGCCTTGTGTTGTGCTGTAACATGTGCCTGCAGAAAAGGCCTCCGAAAACCCATAAAGCGTGCTTCAAACATCACCGACTTTAGTCCAATTAATGCAGACCACTCACGGAGAGGGAACCCAAACCCAGGCACAACGCGGCCGTGCCCCTGGGGCTCGGACCGGGAAGAGCTTCACACAAGTGCACGTCCTCAGCCAGCACCGACCGAACACCTCCCACGTGCCGAAGAACGCTCAGGACCCAGCTCTGATGGGGAAAACCATCCTGACAGTGCTCTCAGGAGCCCTGGGGGCATCTCCCGCTTCCCCAAAGCGCGGGCCTGGCCCAACAGCGCCAGCGGCCCCGCGCCCTGCCCGCTCCCGCCGCTTCCCGCCAACCGCGGCCAAGGCCGTGCCGGAGCGGCCCGCGACTCTCCGGCAGGGACCGGCCCCGCGCCCTCCCACGGCCCGCCGGGCCGTTCACCCGCGGAAGGGTCGGGGCTGCTCCATCCGCCCCGGCGTCGGACCACGCCTGCTCCGGTCGTGCTGCCTCCTGCGGCGGCCCCTGCAGAGACGCCCCGGGGTCGGGCCGAGCCGGGCCGGGCCGGGCCGGGCGGGGCCGTGAGGGGGCAGCAGGGCCGGGGCCGGGCGGGATCCCGAGCGGCCCCAAACCCTCAGACTAACTCGGTACCCCTCCCCCACGACAGCCCGGACTGGCAGCGCCCGCAGCCAATGAGGGACGCGGGCTGTGCGGGCCCAGCGGCCCCGGACCAATCGCGGGCGGAGAGAGGCGGGCGGAAAGGCCCAGCATGGTGCGCTGCGCCTGTGGCCGCACCGCGGGCCCAACGCCGAGCGCAACGCGAAGTTGGCGCGCGGGCGGCCGCGGTACCGCCGATGCACGGGGCCGCCCCAGCCCCATCGCCGTGCGGGGCAGCGCGTCCCGGCCTTACCTGGCGGCTCCCCCCCGGCGGCGGCGGCGGCGGTGGCGGCTCCGAGCGCTCCGGCTGCACTTCACATTCAAACCGCCGGGCGAGGGCGCGGCGGCGGCTCCGTGACCGCATCGCGCGGGGCGGTGACATAGCGCTGCCGCCCAGCCAATCAGCGACCGCGTCGGCCCCGGGCGCGCCGGCGGCAGCCAATCCGCGCCGCGTCCCATGGGCGGTGGCCAATGGCCGGGCCCTTCCCACAGGGCCCCGCGGCGCCTCTCGTAGCGCGGCGGCCTCGCCCCGCCCCGGGACGGGGGCGAGCGGGGCCCGGCCGGAGCCCCGGGACGGGGGCGAGCGGGGCCGGAGGCGGCGGGGCCCGGCCGG
>WAAE01003228.1:59090-108247 GCA_013400495.1 Nicator chloris
CGGGGCCGGAGGCGGCGGGGACCGGCCGGAGCCCCGGGACGGGGGCGAGCGGGGCCGGAGGCGGCGGGGCCCGGCCGGAGCCCCTGCGCTGTCAAGGGAACGGGCGCGGCCCCGCGGCGGAGCAGGGACGAGGACGGAGCATGCCGGGGCGTAAAACACGAACCGGAACCCCCCCAACCCCGCAGAGAAGCCCGAGTGGCGCCGAATCCTCTGAGCCACTTAAGGAACCACCTGAGCAAAAAGGCAACACTTCGTAAAACTTTATTGATTTATCACTTGATTAAAGCATGGAATAGTATAACTATTATACATTGTCTTTTCATGTAGAAAACTTTACATAGTTTTTCATATTATATAATTTTGGTATTCTCTCAGAACTCTATACATCCATTGGCAAGGAATGGTCTTTAAATTACTGATAGTAAATGCACTTAATACAGAGATATTAAAACTCAGGCATTTTAAATATGTGAAAACACACATTTTAAACAAAGGTGCTGACAAACTGAAGTTACAGATTAAAGGGAGATGCACTTTTGACAAAGTTACTGTTTTTAATCTTTCTCTTGAATAGTAAGATTGAGCTAAAATCTAGGGGGTGTCGGTTGTAGTAGTGGACATTGGTTTAGATTGTTCTAAACAACTTACAGTTTAGATGTGAGGTACCAGACATGGATTACCAACTGCTGTAAAAACCACCTTTTCCTGGACGGTGAGACAAAACAGAAGCAACACGAAGGGCGTTTTTAATCGGCACAAAAGGGAGGGTTTAGGGTTTTCCTTGTTCCCGTAACAGCAAACCGCATGGAGTCTCCAGTATTTGTGCCATCCCAGGTAGATTAGCTGCAGAGCAGTGGTGCACAGCCCGTCCAAGAGGTGCCTTTGTCTCCCTGCAGTCCTGCTCTCCACACGCCCAGCCCTGCTCTGCTGCCTGCCCGCGGAGCAGGGAGAAGGGCAGCTGACACCACCCCAGGGGGGCTGAGCTGCACAAGTGCTGTGGAGGAACGCGATTATTGCTGTCATGGGGCCAACGGCCTGCAGGAACAGGGCAGGGTTAGCCTCTGAAAATGCAATTGCATCCCAGGTCCCCTTCATGCACTGCAGACCCTGGGATGGTTGGATATCACAAAGCCAACTTCAGCAGTTTCTAACTGGTACAAATACAACAAAAGCTTTTCTTAAGGAAAAGAACAGTCTCAGACCAAAGGCTGAAGGGAAGCATGGATTAAACATCCTTATCCTATGTGCAGAGAGAGTACAAATGCTGCCCCGTACAGTAAAGAAAGCCCATGGAACAACTGTGAAGTCATTTAAGACCTCAAAATTGAGACTTGTTTCAAGACATGACTGTAGGGCTTTCAAACCTGTGACACACAGAGGAACATGCAGCTGGGCCAGGTGTGTCTGATGGGACATGAGGGAACACATTCCATGAGGCAGTGACACATTCCAAATCTGAAAAATAATGGTTCAAATCTTTTCCTTAGGACTACCCACTACCAGAAGAAAAGGAATAGCATATTATTACAGATTTAAATAGAATTAAAATAAATACTTCATTTTCTGCAGTACCCGATGCAGTGACATTGCCAAGGGATGAGCAGCTGCATGAGATGCAACACAAAAGGGTACTTCAAATGCAGCAAGTTAAATACCAGCATTGCTTATTTTTCAGTTTTATCATACTGTCATAGCCATTCACTCCCTTCTACTAAATAGCAGTGTACAGATTTAACCTAATGGGAACTTAAAGAGCCACAACTACCACTTACTTTTCTTTGGTTAAAAATAAAAAGCTAAAATAAATTGTGAAAGCTTTGTCACTACTACTGACTGTAAAACCTTTCCCAAACAATGCTTACACAGGACAAACTGATGTATTGAGGAGCACCATGAAAACCCTTTGGAAAAAGATCACAAAAACCCAAACAAATAAGCAAAAAACAACAACAAAAAAACCCAACAAAAACCCAAAGAAAGCGCATTCCCAGGAGCCCAGAGCAGCATATCCCAAGACAACCTCACCTGAGGCCATCCTGCCAGGAAACTCAACTCAAAAAATAAAATAATGTTATACACTTAGTTCCGTTCAAGTAGGTAGGTTGTTTTTGCTGTTTGTTGGTTTGGTTTTTTCTTTAAATACTGTTAATATTTAAAGTTTGCTACTCTGGATAGCATAGCAGTTAATATAACACTTTGCATTATTTTAGGAAGTGGAGCTTCTCCTCCCATCCTGCCATACTTTCCTGGTTTAGAGAAGTCTTGAAACTTGAAATTTAAAATTATTTCAAAGGTCAAGACAGCATTCTGTCATGGAAACGTTGTCACAGAAACCTCATGCATTTCAAGGAAAGAAAGAAAACTCTTGGGCAAGCAAAGCTGTGGTGTCATGTCACATTTTGCTTCACAGATAGCCTTCAGAGCACAGAATTGTGTTCGTAACTTAGAGCACATGAATGAACTTGTTTAATTTTGCTATAGCAGTTTTTTGGAAATTCAAGTTTTTTTAGATGCCACTAGGAACTAAGAGTAGAGAACAAAAATCATTTGCACAAAATGACAAATCAGAACTTGCAGATCTGCAGTAAAAAGAGACAAACTTGTGTTAAGGACTGGACTTTTTGCTAAGCAGTCACCATCGCTGCTAAGTACATTATATTTAAGGGTCAAAAAGCTGGGTTTATTTGTTCTGAGCCTTGGTTTTGATGTTCCTGTGTATGCTCTGTGATCTGCCAATGTATGAAAGGAAAAGGAAAGGCCTAATCAGCTAAAGGAGTAGATGCTATTGTTGCTCCTGATGTAAAATCTTCCATAAAACTAAGTCTCAGAAGATGCAGTACTGATATAAAAAACAAAAAATTAAGTCATTTGTTAAACAGGAGGAAAACCTTCTGCAAATATCCTACAGGCTGTCCACTTCAACAGCCCAGTGCCCTGCCTGGCCTGGCCCTGGCCACAAAGGAAAGCCCAGAGGGATCTCGGGTGGTCACTGGCCACCACAGTTGAGTTTATTATGAACACGTGCCAACATCACAAGGCTACACAAACACAGTCAGTTGTTCCAAGGGGCATAACTTCTGTGCAGAGATCCAGCTGCTTTTCAGCTCTAGCTGTGATGAAAGACTGAGCAGTGGATAAAAGACCAGAAGAGACATACTGGATCATACAAATGATTAGCATTGAAACAAAGAGACTGCACACCTACTGCATTGACTCTGTAAGCGATAATTTAAATAAAACTGCTGACACTTCTGTAGGATGAACAGAACAGGATTATTTTCCTTGTTCCCAAATGCCATTGTGGTAAGAATAACTTGCTCCCGTGGCGATACACCAGGGTCCCATTTTTTCCCATCCACTTGAATCCCTCTCTGGACGCAGCTTTAGGTGCAGGCCAGCGTCCCAGCCTGACAGAGCTACCAGGAAGGCAGGCTGGTGGCAGCTGTGCGTGCCCGCTGCTCGGCGGGGCAGATGTGGAACACCAGGCCGATGCGCAGGAAGAACTTGCGCAGCACGGCACGCAGCTCGGGGATCAGCTCAAACTGCATCATCTCACACAGGTACGGGTAATAGGTGGCAGCGTGGGCCCTGAACTAGCCAAGAGACACAAACACAAACAGTCATGCTCGATTGCCAGAGCAAAAGAAGGTGTTGACACATGCATGGCTACACCAACTTGTTAAAACACCCAGTCCCACCCAAGCCCTCCCGATGGCCCAAGGGCATCGAGCTCTATGTTGTTTGTGGCAGCAGCATACACAGGGCCTGCTTTGGTGTTACTCCCTAAACAGAGCCAGGGGTTTGTGACTTCTCAGCCTAGAGGTAGTATCAGAGTCTATCTGTAGCCACATGAATATTTGCATTCCCTTTTCCCCCAAAAGGGCCAAGATCCTGAAAATTATTCTTGCCATCACTGTCAAGGAAACTAGAATTCCAGTTTTATGGGGTGAAATTCACCCTTACCATTCCTGTGCAGCTCTAACACAGCATAAACCCCTCCCTTACTGCACACTCATTGTGCTTTTATATGAAAGCTGTTCAGTAATTCTATCCACATTCCCACACAAGTAGGAAGTGCATGGATGCAGCCCCATTCCCACAATGCAGAGTGCCTGCAGACAGCGGAGCTGCCACTGCTGTATTGCAAGGAGAGCACTCATTATGAGGAACCTCCCACCTCCAATCTGGATGGAAACAGAGACTGAACTCAGGCTGAAGCAGGAATGAAAAACATACCCAAATGCAGACATGACTTCCAGCCCTTTCTTACCTTATCATCACTGATTTTTAGTGTTTTTGTTAAAAGCAACAGCAGGAGATTGGTCCAGGCTTCTCTGTGGCTTTCCGAGTTGACAGTAATAAAATATGCCAGGGCTTCACTGCACACACTGCAGAGATGGCACAGTTCACACAAACCATAAAGAAAACCCTCACAAAGTTTTTGATTACATGGCTCTGTTTGTCCTGTCAGTGTACTTTGTTTTCAAGCAAGAGGTACTTCCATGGGAAAGTTTTCAACCAAACACAGCAACTTTAACTACACAAATTTGCTTTTTCTGCTACAGGAATTGTTCCAGATAACTGAACTGAAATACTTTTCATGTTGGTAACAGAGAAGGAAAATTAAAATTAATCTGCCTGATAAACATTTTATAATTGAAGTGCTGTCACTTTCAACCTGCAAACATTATTTCCTGACCTTGACATTGGGACAGCATAGAACCATGAAAGGGCTCTCCCTCCAAATTTGGACTGGTTTAATAAAGATCTGCACAGCTCAGCATCACACAATAAGGAAGAATTACTACTGTATTAATAAATTTTTGGTCTCTGCTGCAGACTGCCAACACAAGCTACAAACTGTACCACTTACTACGGCTATTTTTAGGACACTCTTTTAATTAAAGGAGGACTAAGCAGATTAACATGTCCATACATGCTGGTAGGTCAGAATGCACTGTATTAGTACCAAGAGCAAGTTGGGAAATCTTCACATTTGACAAGAGACTAGTACTTTCAACTTTTATGTACCAACTCACCCAAATACCTTTTTATATTAATTTAGAACAATTTTCTACATTTGTTTAAATTCCAAGTGTACAGCAGCTTATACTGCACCCTTTTTCAATTAGTGTATCCTATTGTACCTCTACTGCTGTGTACTCAGATGGGAAAACCATTCAGATGCCACCACATCCAGGAAGAGAGACCTGTGTCAGGCACGAGGGCGCTGCCCCCAGTCTGGCAGCTGGCCTGGGCAGTGCCAGGGGGGCTGGCAGGGCCAGGGGAGCTGGCAGGGCCGGGGGGGCTGGCAGGGCCAGGGGGGGGCTGGCAGGGCCAGGGGGGGGCTGGCAGGGCAGGGCACGGGCCGTGTCCTACCTGAGCAGGCGCTGCTGCACGGCGCCCCAGGCCTGCCGCCGCCGCTCGTCCCCGTACATCCGGAACAGGATCCGCAGGCAGCACGCCAGGCTGCTGGTCTCTTGTTTCAACAGATTGGGTTTGGATTTACCCTTGAACCCTAGAAAGCAGTCCCACACAGGACAAGAGGGAACATCCAAAGCTGGTGTTACTAGCCAAAAATAAATGTTATCAACAATATCTGCGCTAGTGATCAGTAATGATTTCTTATCCACACAGCATTTCCTCCTCCTTGATTTTGATTGAGTTCTGGTTTATTTATAAAGATACTTAACTACAGCAGTACCTAGCTGTGTAGCTCTACTTTAATTAAAAAAAAAAAAAAAGCAGATAATTTAGCAAACAATTATTCAAGTCAACAGGAAGGAGACAAGCAATAAAAGCATGTGGCTGTCCAATAAACGAGAGGTGATTGCAATGGCACACTGTTGTGTCATGATACCTAAAGCTAGAAGTGTAGTTCAGCATTTTTATCAAATAAAAATAAAAGCCTCACCTGCTCTCCATAACACAGTTCGCTGCTCATAATTTGAATTAAAGGCTTTTGAAAATGAGTGAGACTCTTGCAGACAATCCAGTAACTTAAAAAGGTGATGTGAAGACATGTATTTATACATTCCTTGGTCTTCTGTGTCAATGTGGATATCGGCATCCAGTGTGTCTCGCTAAAGAACAGGGGCACAGAGAGAGAGAGCACATGCCATAAACTCCAGTAACTCTCATTCCATTTCTAGGTGCAATGCAGTGTTAGTGCAGTACAACACAGCAGAGTGGTCCTGTCAAAGCTCAGAGCTGTACTCTTCTCAGTAGGTTACTTAAGAAGAGAGAAGTTATGATCTATCCTAGTTACTGATAAGAAAATAAGACTCAAGAGCAAGGGAAGAACTCCCTCATCAAGACACTGCAGTCACAGCAATACAGGACAGAACGTTTCCTCTTGTCTAGAAGCTGGCTGGGTAGGTCTGTTGAATTCTGAAAACATCAAAATGAACAACAAAAACAGTGTGGGTTTAAATGTTGCTCAGTGTAGAAATTCCCCATCCTTGGATCATGTAAAATTAAATTAAATTAAATATTAATTAATATTTTTAGCTAATTTCACTAGGATTTTAACTATACCATCCCCAAAACACTACCTGAATGCACAAGCCAGAACTTCCAGCTTAGGGCTTTATTAACAGCCAAGACAGAGCTACTGTGCACTACTGCCCAGAACCAGAGCTGACAGGGACAGGGACATCTCCGAGGTCAGCAGTGGGTGAAATCTTGACCATTGACCTTGCTGAAGCTGAACTTCTGCAACACTTCCTGTGCAAACATCCAGACTGAGCAGAGCCTCAGCTGTGGCTAAAGGAAGGCTCTCAGTCTAATGAGCAGAAAAGAATGCTTTCCCCCAAACAAACAACACCCATTTTTGACGAGTTTGCATTTAGGATAAAAACAGCTATAATCTCTTATATTGATAATAAGAATTAAAGTAATATAACAACAGGCAGGCTGCCAGGCAATACTCGAGGCAGACAAAAACATCACAACTTAAGAGCAGTTGACAGACACATTCAGGGTAATGCTGAGAGTCAGAAAAAGACTATTTGTGAACACGTCAGAGCATTCCATAGTTTGGACTTTACTGTCACAACAAGGTTACAAGTCTGATGGTACCTGAGCTGCAGCCATGTGCTCAGCATCTTCCTTCTTGCTTGTTGCTGGATAGAACACTATGTTATCAATGGTCTGTATCAACTCCAGCTGTACCACACACTTGATCAGGAGGCCAGCAAATAGTTTTTGGTCTAATGAAATGGAGCAACACAAGTTTCAGGAGCAATTCATGATGATTCACTTACAACAGGCTAGCAAAAGATTACATTCCCCTTAACAAGTCGATATTTAGTAAAGCTGTGAATTATCTTCTAAAGAGAAAATCTCACTACAAGGTATAAACACAAATTGCAAAGACTTATCCCAAGTTTAACTGCCCCAAAACTTTCTGTAGAGAGCTACAGAAGTGAACTAAGACTGGCTATAAAGGTGCCTTGAAAAAGCTTGTATGTTTTCCTTACTTGCATAAGGACCACCTTTCCAGCTCTCATCTGTTGGATTTGAATATTGGCTTTGTCCTCTTTCAGAAGTATTTTTATCCATGCTGCTTAAAGACTGGTGATCTAGGTCCAAATCCTAGAAGACAGTGCAGAGCAATTCCAGCAATCCCAAACACTAAACTCCCAACCAGCTATCACTTTTCAGATGACTTCTCTAATCCTAGATTCAAAGGCTTCCTGCATCCATTCTTTACATCCTTTTTTACAGTAACACCAAATACAATCTACTGTCAATTCCTTGTCAAGTGTATTGACTACAACAGAATATTTAAAAAGCCAACCAAACACAAAACCCTTCAAATCAGTTTATCACCCTCAGTTAACTCTTACCAAGTGTTTTTCAGATGAATCTTCCTCCATTCCTACAGGCCTCCATGTCAGCAAGCTTCACAGAGTTAAAGAAACAAAACAAAACAACAACAAAAACAACAAACAAACAAAAATCAAGCAAAACAAAAGGTAAATATTGTTGCTTTGGAATTGGGTATCAATATAAGAATTAAACTTATGAACTTACACATGAGGAATAGTTGTTTTGAAGATTTCTAGCATACAATTGCATGTCTGGCCCCAGACTTCAGGGCTGAATTTCTGTCCATTGAGTATTACCAGGTTTTCTAGGCAGTTTGTACCTGATCGTGCCAACTGCTCATTATCTGTGAAAGAAATGTTCCATATTTCTCAACTTCTACAATATCAATGAAAAATTAAGCATTCCCTATTACTGCTCCATTAAAAATTTTTACCAATACTGTGAAATGCAGAGTCTCTTGGCTCAAAGCCTACCTATACAATATGTTACAACAATATGAAGATAAAGAACCTACTGAATAAAAACAAGAGTTTCAAAAGAGCCTTCATGAGATGGAAATCCAACCAGGGAAGACAAAAGACAGGGCAGAAGAAGAAGGGAAGCACACAGTGAGAAAAAGGAAGGAAAAGTAACAACTGGAAACTTATGATTCACTGCAAGATTGTCCCCTGATATTCCATGCTAGTAACATGCAGGATTTCAGGTGTAAGACTTGGAGCCAGGAAGAAAACATGTTCTTTACAAAGCTGTATTTAGCTGTATGTACTCGTTGGCTGGGAGAAGGGGGGGAAGCAGGTGCCAGAAAATAAGAAAAAAGAAAAAAAAAAATCAGACTGCATGCACATATCTGCATGTGACAATAAAGGAGGTAACCTATCGCTGCAGTCACACCAAGAAAGGTTGCTGGCAGAAGGTTCAGAAGATTGACACCATCCTCCAAAAGCTTTTGCTGTGTCACAGTAACACCACGAGCCCATTATGAACACAGTAACAAAAAAGTTGCCTAACTCAATAAAAAGATTAGTGCTCAGATACTCAAGACATTGCATCAATCTACTGCAACACATATTGTCCTAATGGGAACTTTTATTCTTCCAAAATTTAGTTAACCTTCCCCTTCTTAAGTAACAAACATTTAAAACGACATTTGATGGAAAGGTACAGGTAAATAAGGTACCTTGTTTTACACACCAGTGTAACTGTGCCAGTATGTCAGGAAGAAGGATCTCGTGCAAAGCTTCATAGAACTGCGTGAACACATCACAGATGGCATAAAGGGCGTGGTTGCACGTCGTGGTCATCCACTCTGATTTCTGGGACAGAAAATGAAAAGCCTTTGGTTTCATGGGGATTCTTCCATCATGACAACACTTGGCTTATACGTGGCTGGTCAAGAAGAGACACAGCTCTGAGGAGAGGAGAACTCAGAACTAAAGCCTCACGACTGCAGATGTCTTGTCAGGAGCGCTTAGTTGGCCACATGAACGCTGCTCAGAAAACTGTACATGCTCACAACAGAGGGAGAACATTCTCCTTGAAATTAATCAGACAGACACACATGTCACTGGCACTGTGGCAATTTTCATTCGTGCCACAGAACTCAGCAGAATACAGAACGTGCTTAGGTAAGTCTGGGGCAGTATGGGGTGGCAATATCTGATGTCAATAGAAACTGCTGCCTCAGATATGCAAGTTCTTAAGAAGACAGCTCTAGGGAATGCTTGCTTTTTGGGTTTTTCTTGGTTTTACCTCCGTTTGTTGTTCAGGGAGTTTCATATTATCAAAAATCCGAAACACAATTCTAAACAGGTCTTGCCACCAGTGCTGTTCAAAGGTATGCCCGTAACTCTTCATGATTTCAAACATCACTGTTAAGCCTCTATAAACAAATCCAAACAAGTATAGGAACAGATGTTAAAATGTGTTCCTGTGATATCCTCACGAAATGATTTAAAAGAAAAAAGGAAAAAAAGAAAAGCTTTATTACCTTGTACGAACATCTAGCTTGCAACGATTGATGATACAAGAAAGTTCAAACAAAATAGGAAACCATCCTCTGACCCACACTCTGTCCCCTGGAGCCACATTCATGTCATCACTTGTGTATTCCCTTAATACCTTGAAGATCAGTAGGAAGAAAAGATTTAAAGAAAATATTATCTTAAAAATCTTTATATGTGACAAATTTAGATACTACCAGAGGTACAGACAGAGTTGGAAAGTTAGCTTAGCACCTACTGTAACACTTCAATTCTGCAAAATATAAGTATAGCTCTGAGATGGAACTATTCACAAAAATACTAGAAAATAATATATGGAAATAAGTACTTCAACCTGTTTTTACTTCAGTCCAGCCAAAGCCCTTACAAGTTGCTGAGGTTTGGACTTACTAGAAAGCAGCTTTAACAGTGACAGACAATTGTTACATCAATACACATAACAAGGAAATCTAAAATTGACAGAAACCAGTTGCACAAATCTCTGGTACCCTGAAAGAAGCACGCAGTGGGGACATGTAGCTGCCAGTGATTACTGCACTCAGTATTCACACCACAGACTGATGGAGAAGAATACACATTTGTAACCAACAGAACTAGACATAACTAGGGTGAGACAACAGGAAGCACTGCTTTCCAAGTCATCCTAACACTACAAAAACAAAACAAAAAAAAAAACAAACCAAGGACTATTTCATTCAGTTATCTCCCATTTGGACTTGCAGGACTTAATGTTACTTAACTAGCCCTAGTTTATTGCTTACGTTATACCAAAATTTCTCCTAAATCCAAATAAGCTTTGAATACAAACACTTGCAATTGAAGTTTGAGAATGAAAGCTCTTTCTTTGTAGCTTAATCTCCATTTAACAGTAGGAGAGAGTATGAAAGTGCAGCAGGGTAAGAATTCCAACACACCTGTGGTCTTTCTGAGACATATTTTGCACAATAGCGAATCAGCCTGATGGCTTCCATGCTGGTGTCTGGGAAGGCAACATTACAGGCAAACTCTGAGAGGCATTTTACTGCATCCTGAAACGAGTCAATTGCTGCTGGGAAATGCTGCTGGAAGATGTTTGCTGTGAAGAACAAACAAATGCACTTTTTAAAATGTACTGATATTAAAATCCACAGATAAACTGCGTCAGTCTAGGCATGTCATCCATGGTATACTGCTAGGGAACAGACAAGCACAAAAGGACCAGATCTTCTGCATTAAATATAGTTCTTTGTCCTCTCTTGCATTCTTCCCTGCCCCACCCCACCAACTGCATTCCAAAGCTCTACAGCAGAATATCTCTATCTAGTTTGTCCTGTCCACAGCATTCAGGAGACTTAAAGGGTATGACCCAGCTGCAGAGTTTAAACAGTCTGGCTGCAAGGTTGTGTGTTTATTTGCCTGGAAATACAAAAGCCTTATTCAGATGAGCCTTTTGAAGCAGACTCACAGCAGCCAGGCTAATTTAGGTGCATGCATCTGTCCAGCAGTACTTACTAACGATGCGTGCTGTAGTCTGAAAGGCCAGCTCTACGATATTCCCATCGTGGTCTGACGCTGCTTGATGAAAGACTGCAAAGATATTTTTCCAGCCTGAACGAATGTTACCAGCTTGAGAGTTCACCATCTGAGCAATACAGCGGATCACCATGTCTCGAATAGTCGGAGATCTTAAAGAAAAAAGAAGATAAAAGAAAGCAAGACTACTTTACACTGGCACAAAGTAACAGCCCCACTTCCCTCTACATGACCATCCAACCCACACCAAGGGACATCCTTAAGTGGGACTAAAGCAAGCTAAAGCAGAAATTGCAGTGCCTCACACCTGTTTTTCTTCATAATATGTTCAAAAGGCCTTAGGAAGTCTTTCTGGAAGCGGAAGTTGGCTAACTCTCCCTTCTCAAGAAATTTCATTGACAGCTGCCTTAATGAGTCTACAGCAAAGATGGCAACATCTTCATTAGGGTTACACCCAACCTAGAAGAAAAGCATATTTTCAAACACTTTTCAGTTAATGTGTCATTTATATGAGTTACAAATTCATTACTCAGGTTCCATCTCAGCCCACTAAACATTGCTAGCACATTCTAGTGTTCAGATACTTGGGAAAGAAGGGGTTCTTTTTGAAGGGGGCTTTCTGTCATTTCGTCCATCTAAACAGGCCTGTGGATTTTGAATGCATCAAAGCAGAACTATAATAGCCAGCTAGACATTAAAATTGAAATATAGTACAATACAATAAAATAAATGAAATCTTTGGTTAAAAAAATCCCATCCTAGCATGATTCAATTTCCTGAGGAAAACAACTGTTGTTCCAGGATCACCTGTGAACATTTTAGAGGAAAACTAACTCAGCATTTTGTCTGAAGGAAAAGACAAAGGAAAATTACAAAAGCACCAAATTGTATAACGAAGGTTATATAATTAATGATCGTTTCTATAAACATTTCTATTTATACGTTTTAGATTTTTAAATAGGTGCTTCTTTTCAGTGCATTGAATGGAATTTTTTTCAATATCAGAGTTTAAGCCCCTAACACAGAAGGGAAAAGTTGAATCAAGAAGTCCCGCTATTTAAGCATATTGTGTAACTTGATTTTAAAAGCACCTTATTGAAGTGATCTCCAATCACGTGCCAGATCCGGGACCACTGCAGCCTGATGCGGTTCATGTTGTAGTAGGAGATCTCCACGATCTTCTGCAGGCTGAACATGCGCGGGTGGTGCGGGGACGCCAGCTCGTCCATGGACACGGCGCACAGCCACCGCACAAAGTCCACTGCACGGGAGGAGCCTGCCGTGAGCCCGGCCGCCCCGCGGCCGGCGGCCCCGACACCCACCCCACCTACCTATGGCGTTCCCGTCCAGCCTCGTGGAGCCCGTGAATATCCTACAACAAAGACAGGAGTTGCAGTTTCAGCTGTGCATCCACAGGAGTCGATTACAGCTCAGTGCTGCAGCAAAAGGTCGGCACATCTGGAGGAACTTCACAGTCCTCCACGCCACCAACTCTGCACCTCATGTATTCTTGCTCCTTGGCAGCAGTACATGCACCTTCCTTAGTCTACGCATCCTCTTTCCTGCACCAAGTCAGAGTCTACTGTGCTCCTGCCCCACTGCAGGAACAGGCACAGGCTCACAAGTTTACCCAGGCCAAGTTATGCTGGAACACTCATTCGGGTGACAGCATGTTAAATTTCATGGGGACAATAAACAGACGGTAAGAAAGCTTTGCTACAAGACTTTACTGGCTATCAGCCACCTTTGATCTTTATATCCTCTGAGAAGAGGGTTGGCTGTGGCTGTCAAAACAGACAGGAGAAAGACTATGGATGCACGGTTGTCCTTTCTTCCCCTGCAGCTGTTCAGTCTTGAGAGGAGTTCAGACTGCTGATAGTGGTCCATATAGAACATTGATAAAGTGGAGAACATTCCCAACTGTTCTGGACTTTGATGTGGTAACAGACATATTTATGGTTAGAAGAAACACTGCAAGTCTGAATATATGATTGTGCAGACTTGCCCAATTGCATCAGTAGTTACTAAGAACTGCCATTCCAACACGTGGTTTAGGATAGAAGTTGTCTTTAGACAACATTTCAGAAGGGCAGATGACACAGATGACCATTTAGGCAAGAGTGCAGAGGTCCCATTCCCAGTACCTGTCCACTGCTACCACCACGCTCTGTGAGCTGGTCTCCCCCACAGACTCCTGGATGCTCGCCATGTGCCGTTTGTCAGCCCCACTCCCAACCAGGTTCCCTGCAATAAATCCATTAAAAACCAGTATTTGCCATCAGGAAACAAGGACTTTATATTAACTCCAACATCAAACAAGTAGCCAAAGAGAAGTGACTACTGCTTCTAGTTACCATGTAATTTATACGGAGCAGATGGTGCCTTTGCCAGGTCTGTGCCACATTATTACACAGCTAAACATATTTATTACATTAAGGAGATATGATACTGTTAATAAAATTGGAACAGATAAAATACTATTTCAAAATATGAACTCTAAGTCACCTACAATTAGTTAATGCTGAACACAGTTCTGTATTCACTGTAATCATCATGAATAGCATCCACCCTGGATTTTTTAAAAATTAAATTGTTTTCTTAGTGGTTTTACAAAGATTAAGGCTATTTGCCTTGTCCCTCTAATTTACAGCCAAAAATCTAAGGTTTGTTTCTTGTACACACCGTAGAAACAATAGGAACTGGAACAGCAAGCCCAACACACAGAGATAAGAAATTCCCTTGGAAAACCAACTGTCAGTTATCAAAACATCAATTAATTCCTAAAAACAAATGGTTATTTTTTCTCTTAATTAATACTTTGTAACAAAACCATGACTTCATATGGCAAAACAGTTTTGACAGCAACATATTCCAACAAATAAATCTGGAATAGTTATTAAATGCCTTAACCCAGTTCCAAAGTTAGAACAAATTTGGTAATTAGAAACACATATTGGAATACACAGTTTCATTAATCCAACACAGCTTCCTCTGGAAGCAACTAAACATATTTGAGTATGTTACAACACTGAGGATTCTTTAACATCCTTACTGTACTTGTATGTGCATCTTTGTGAAGTTCAGGATTAATAATCTTACCTAATCCCAGGCTCATAAACTCTTCTCCTGCAGAGGCATAGCCCTTAATGCTGCCTTCCCTCTCACGCCCAGACCCAGACAAATACCGCGTTTTCATGCCAGTTCCTATGAGCTGTGCCAATTCCAGCTGGCTAATACACTTCAAGATCTAAACCCAAAAGAAATTCAACATTGTGTTTCTGCACACCACCACCTTTTTATTCTTAACATATATTTGTATTTAATATTTATGATCTTCCCAGGTCCTCCAACCATTCAAACAACTTTGGCCATGATATCAGCTTTGATGGAGCTAAAACATTACTAATAAAACTGAAAATTAAGTTGAGTGGTTCACTCAATATTATCAGCCACCATGAACCACTCCAATACAAGAATAAAATAAACAGTGCTCCAAAATCTAACCTGGATCTCTAACTACTCAAGGATACGTTTTTATTACTTTTTACAGCATCAACTTTCAAGACTATAAACAAGTTGGAGCTGATCTTCTAGAGGCTTCATTGTGCTAGAGAGATGAAAAGACTGAAACACAGCAGCTATCACCACTTGAGTAACGATGTTCCAACCTAGACAGTTTAAATGCCAATGCTGTGCTTGCCATAGCACAAAAGTGACTCCCCTCCTCCTTCTTTCCCCACAAGGCCACATCGCTTGGCTGGCACAAGCACTCAGGAGAGCGTGCTGTGAGCCAGGTCTGAGGATCTGTCAGCTCTAGCACATTTTGCCTTATATTATTGAGCCTAAGACTAGATCCAGAGAACATAACGCAGCAGAAATGCTCCCTTTTAGCAACAGCACAGATTTAACGCTGATAAAATTGCTCCTGGAAAACAGGCTTTAAGAAAATGCACATAATCCCGACAGTCCATCTTTACCAATCATCCACCAAAGTATTTTAGTTAATTTTTCACGTGCTAATGATGTAAATGTTGCCAAACATTGCACAGACAAGTCTGGACCTGTCAGCTAGGATATTTTTGTTTCCATAAATAAGAATACAATAGTTTATATGCAGAATTTTCTGAAGCCAAACGATATTTTTTATATCATTTAAATTTCATATCAAATTTAGCCCCAAAAATTATAATATTGTCACACAGTTTCCACAGGGTCTTCAAAGAAATGCAGTGAATTATTTATATATATATATTAAAAAGGAACAAAAACTTAACAATATAATACACTTCCTTGACATTTTTAAGAGGGTTCTGGGAGCTGATAGTAGAAGAAAAAATATGACACCACATTCACTATTTAAACTATTAAAGATTTACCTCATGCCAAGAATTGCCAAGATAGTTGCCATCTGTGTGAGCAACTGTAATGAGTGTCTTAATGGTATCGATGTTCTTCTGTTTCATCTCTGTAATGCTGGAACTGGCGGTCAACAAGGAGAAACGAGCAAGGGCCTGTACATAAGCATCTCGTTCAAGCTACAAGACAGAGAAACAAGCATCCAAATCAAGTCCCCGAAGAACCAGAGAAAGTAACTTGCCTACAAATGTTTCTTCTATGGCTAGCTGGCACAGTTAGAGCACTCTCCAGCTAAAGGAGAGTAGGATGTCAGTTAGCAAATGCTCTCAATAGAAGATTCCGCAAGAAAACAAAGAGTTGAAGAAATGCTTGATTACATCAGAACCTTTTACCATTTCAAGAAAGCAGATGAGACACTTCTATGTATAAGCTGTTTGTAATTCTTCACCTGCCTCCCAGAGCCCACATGGCCCTCAGCGAGTCCCAGGCTAAGCTTGGCACCAACCTGCATTCCAAAGATACAGGCTATCCTAATGGCACAGCGGATTCCTTCCAAACACAGGGATGCAACTTCTGTGTCATCACAGTTCTGCAAGCCAACGCTGTAGGCTGCCAGCAGTGGAGTCCAGACAAGCTAAACAGAGGAAGAAACTAAATTCAGAGGTCTCTTACAACTTTAGCCCAAAACACTGGGTTACTGAAGCCAAATATATCCAAAGAGTCCATCTGTTGCATTAGCAAACTCTTCAGAGTAATTTTCCACTTTTTTTTTCCCATGCTTGAAACTCTTGATAAGAAGACACAGTGAGAACCTGACACTCACTTTGAACATGGGTCTGACATGATCCAGGTGAGTGGCGCTGGTGAAAGGTGCCTTTGCATGGCTCACTGCCTCCATGAGGGCTTTGGCTGTCTTTGCCATTTGTTCCATCTCCAAGTTGTACAACAACCTCCGCTGCTTCTCATTAGCTACACCTAAGGGGAACACCACACACAGACACTGCTTTGCTTTTCCTACAAGAGCATACTCTCTCTCTTCACACTGAGTGTCACAAAATGTTAAACAAAGGTATTGCAAATGAAATCTAAAGATAGAAATCTTGTAAAATCTTCACAGGCTGCCCCAGGCTGCAAGCAAGGAAGTCCAGCACTAAAAACCACATCAAAACTTAAGACTTTATTCTGTACAAAATAACTGATTCAGCCCTTTACTATACAACACGTGCTATTACCTAATTGTTCCAAGTCCGAGGTGCATACTCTGTTAAGTCATTCTGCCTGTAAAAGTGGATGGAAAATCCTGTGTCTTCTCAGGCTCACATCCCCAAAACAAGCCCTCACCAACATGGTAAATAAATTAATAATTTAGTGTTTCTTTACACTACAGAGTGTAACTTCAATTTTCAAGCAAATTAATCTTGTTCCTATTTTAATAGAGAAAACCTGCAAGCAGCATGAAAACACTATGAAAGACAGCATGAAAAATCACTATGCTGAAGATTCAGAATTCACTAATTTGAATTAAATTAGTACCAGCTATTCTGAGTAAAAGTAGGGTACAGCTGGGGATACTGGCTTCTACTGCATGCTCCACAGAGAAGCCCTCATTTGGTCTGGATGAGGAGAGGTGACTACAGATTATGACCAACTCTCAGATCTCTCTGGTTTGCAAACACTGTCACAAGGACTGTGACACCTCCCAGCCACCGAGCTATGGAGAGAGACAAAAAAATCAGCCCAAATCAAGCCCTCACTCGTTGTCTAGCACATAAAAACAAGTTAATTGCAAAGTTCCCCCTCGAGTTATTCCTCACACTTGTGTTTAAAAACCCCAAGAGATCTGGTTTCTGGTGCTGCTCTGCAGTGGTGCCAGAGGCACCTACACTGCTGTTCCCACCACAGAAGGCAGTGTAAAGCTGTAACTCAGCCAGTTTCGTTCCCCATAGCTCTATCAACCATTCTAAATGTACTTTTTGTATTGTCCCAAGGCATTTCCACAAGGACTCTGCACACCACTGTGCCATCCCTAAGTTCCTGCCATAGTTCAAGAGCACTGTGGTCTTCCCAGTTTCTAGTTCCTTCTTACTTGGTTTACTACACTTGGTTGTAATTGCGTATTCTTTTGTCTCTTTCATAGCAATTTTCTTTCCTTCTATTTCTTCATAGATTGTGGATAAATACTCTTCTGGCAGGTCTTTACTGTCGTTGATTCCTCGATTCATTTTAATGTACTGCTCCTTTGTCATTTTATTTTTTACCTGTAAGAAGGAATAAGTTGGATATCAGATTTTGAATGCAAATTCCAGAGAAATTTGAACTTCCGTAAGATGTTTTAAATTTTTACCTGAGGACTGTGTAAGTCTGTAGTCAGCATTATAATGGAGTATGCCAAAACATAGGCAGTGTCTGCACTAGCAAACAGTGTTTGCCTGAGGGAGGAAAAAAAACCCAGGTTTATATACTCCTAATTCCTCAATCCATTAGCTCATTTCATATGCAAGAAAAATACCCAGAAGTGCTATGGATTCAACCAAAGAGCCAACAAAGACTGAAGCTAGCCATTAGAAATGCACCAAAACCCAAGCAGTTTAAAACACAAGTAAAAAGAGGGGGGAAAGCACATCATCTTTGCAATATTGAAAACTAGAGGTGACTGAGATTTTCAAGTACATTCCCTACCGATAACCCAAAGAAAAGTAATGTATAATCTTAAAAAAGCTGAGGGACATCTTATTTTTCACTCACAGAGTTTCAACCCACTGATACACCAACTGGACTAAGGAAAGCGAACTAATTAAGCCTGACTAACTTCAGTGCTTATTGCATTGGGAACAATAGCAACTTTGCCTGTTTGGTATCAAATAACATATACACATTTTGTTCCACATCTAACAGGCAAGCAAAAGCTTGTAACATCCTGTTAGCCATTTATGTAATGAATTTTTAATTCTAGCCATTTCTACTGCTTAATACTGTTTTTTATACTTGACTGATCTACATTTGTCTAAAATTGTCTCTGTATTAGCTGTTGCATTTTAACATACTTAGGGCTTCCCTTTTCCAGTAATTCCTTCTAACAAGCAGTTGAGATTTAAGGAGATGCCAGCATCAGTGTTCTTCCTATCCAATATCAGCAGCAAGATCTCCTCCTCACACAAGCCTGCACAAGTTCCTGGCCTGCTATGAGCTTAATCTATCCCCTGCCCCTAAGGCCACACAACAGAACAGCCAGGGAATGTTCTGTGGCACTGATCTGATACAAAGGGTTTGAATTACCGTTGGTTGCATTCAATATATCTAGCAGCAAACTTCTCCATTAATCTATCAATCTTCTGGGCTTCACCTGGCAGACGAAAACCTTCCAGAAATATACGCAGAGCAGAGACAAAGTCTTTTCCACAGAAATCAAGCTGATCTACGTAGGCATACATCACTTCCTTGTTAAACTTGCTGCTTTCCCCAAGAAATTCCCCTACTTGAGTCTAAAAAACACATGAGACAGTTATTACTGTGCAGTCCAAGTGCCAGCTCTGCAAGAGGGTTTCTAGGCCACGACCCGTGCAGCTGTCAGCTCTCAAAGCTGACACACCGCTGAGCGGGCAGAGCAGCCCACGGAGGGGTGGAGAGGGACACAGGTCCCAGATATGCCCTCTCACTCTGCATATTCCTGCTTTCCTCACTGCCAAAGGCAGGATCTGCATTACTGCTGAGCCAAGGAAAGTTGAACTGTGCCCAGCTGCACACGCAGCAGAGAATGCTTTGCCACTGCAGCACATGGTACTGCTTTGCTGGCAAGGGACTGCCAGCAACTGACACTGCTCTGTCTCCCCCCAGCCTCCAGGGACACACAAAATGCACATCCCATTGATGGGGAACCCTCCAGCACTTTACTGAAACACAGCACTTTACTAAGAAGCCTGGGACAGCCAGTAAACAGCAGGCAGCTTTGGCAGTGTGTGCATGAGGAGCCTTGCACGTTCATTTCTCCAGGCTGTGAAGTCCAGAGCAGGGCCACACTCCAGGGGCCAGGGCCAAAGGTGCTGGGGCAAGGGCATTCACTGTGCTGCACGGGATCTTACAGAGCACAGGCGTTCCTCCTGGTGCAAGAACTGTGCCAGGTCCTCTGCTGTACTGCCAAGCATCCCCTGCTCCTGTAGATACTGTATTCCTCTCTTTGGTTTTTTATTAAACCTATTCAGACAAAAACATGGGAAAATTGACATACAATTAAAAATATCACAACCCACAAAATTTGAGTTTTACAGAGTCCTCATAAATCAAAGATTCTGTGCTGCAGGTCCATGTCTTTTCTGTCTAGTTAGGAAAAAAGATGAAGAATGTGTAACAAATCTATTACCTATATCACACCATAGGGTCGATCAAGTTGCTGATAACCTTAGAAATTATTGCTGGAAAACTCCAAAACTCACCTTTTTGAACATTAAAAATTAGAGACTTTACATAAAATGTTAAAAATGTTGCTGTTCAAGACCTTTTTCTAGCATTTACAGACATGAAGATCTTCAAATTAATGAAAAATAAGTAAAGCATAGCTGCACAATGATTTAATTCTACAAACTCTATTTCAGTAAAGGACAACAAATCATGTAAGAGCTGCAAGGCAACTGTGCCCCTCAAACCAATTTCTCTCTAGACGTACACACTCTTGTGGAGCTGAGCCAGCAAAAAGGAAAGCAGTGGAAACCCCTTCCACTCCACCCAGGATTTTATGAAATTCCTTTTAACTAAAATAGCCTCCAGCACTGGTTTTTGACAACAGCAGGTGAGAGTCTTTAGCATTAATATCAATTTGTAAGTGTCCCTACAGGTGTGACTGTGAGATCATAAGAAACAACAAATTTTATTACTAGTGAACTTTAGTTTTTCTATCATACTGGGCTTACAGTTCTATCCCATGTTCAATTATTTCCTTTTGTTGCTTGATGACTTCAAATTGCTCTGGATCATCTGGGACAGCAGTCTGGGTACCAACACTTCCAACTCCTGACGATACAGTGGAGTCCAAGGAATTGACACTACTCCGTCTCCCTCCAGTGTCCAGGCATTTACCTTCAGCCATTTCCTGTTCAGATGGTTTATATGAACCTATTTACAAACAAGGTGAGATTCAATTTATCCTTGTTCAGTCAAGAGCTTTTAGTTACAGAACTTTTAAGCAGAAATCTATGAGTCAATATTCTTATTTTACCATGTATACTTTTTGGCAGTCTGCACTACACTACATGAAGATGCTCTATTGATGCAACTCTAAAATAATCCAACAAAAGGCAGAAAAGCAGCAACATCTAAGGAGAAATTCCAGCACCACAACTTAGTAACTCTGAGACTGGTCACATGTCTTGTCCTACATGAGTTTTTATAGTAGACGAGGGCCTGGCTAAAGCTCATCAACAGAATCCAGTTATTCAAACCAGACACTTAGAGAATCAGTTACTGCAACAGCACTAACAGCTGTTAGTAAAATACCTCACTTGTGTAAACAAATTGCTAGGTACAAACCTACAAACCTGGCATCCACACCTCTGAATAGATTCTAAGCACTGAACAAATGCAAGAATGAACTGATCAAATACATCAGTCTCTCCATACAGAAACAATCTTACCCAAGCTAGTCTGATGGTTGGGGTTCACATAAAGGTCTTTGCTCCATTCCACCATACATTTTAAAATAGAAACCAAACATTCAAGTCCTTTTTTCCTCAGGCTTAGTTCCTAAAACATGAAGAAGAAGAAAATAGAAAAAGAAAACCCAAACTAACAAACCCTGCTGAAAACAGTCTCTACAACAGTCTCCCTCTAAGGACTAGAAAAGCATAATCTTAAAAATAAATGCTTATGGTGGAGACATGGTACAAAGTCTTGAGCAAAGCAAACCCCACGGACAGTACCACTGGTTCACGAGCTCCAGAAAGGAAGTCATGTAACTGAGGCACAGGAAGGCTCATTTGGTTCTCTCTCCCTTGGCAGTCCAGCTAAAGAGAACAGAACCAGCCTGGTCTCACAGTGCAAACATGCAGCAAAATGACCAAGTTATTACTGGCACTGCTTCAGCGTCCAATTCAAATTATCAAACTGATAAAATGTAAGTAACATCAGTAGGTTACAGACAGCATGAACCTCCAGAAGTGTCAGTAACGATGCAGAGACAGCACTGTTCATGAAACAATAGTACCTTATCTTCAAAGCTGTTTTCCTTACCTGTAAAGGTGTCATTCCCAACTCATGCCCACTTCGTCCCTGTGCAATTTTGGACAAATCATTTACAAGACGTTCAAATATATTAGCAGCATTTAAATCACAATCATAGTTAACATAAATATCCACTACACACTGGGCATCTGCAAAATAAAAGGAAATGGAAGTATAAGGATTCTGTGCAAAAGAATTTTTTAAAGGAATCAGCCAGTTGGAGCAGGCAGTGAAGATGAATGCAGACATTCAATCCAAGCACTCTAGGATCAAATTCAAATTTTCATACTTAAACATTATACGTGGCATTTATTTTCAAAATAATTTTCATCTGCTGTCAGAAGAAGTGATTCTTTTACATAGTGGAAATACCTGCACAAATTCTAGTTAAAGTCTGAATCACCATCCATTTGTGTTCAAAGGAACTTGAAGAAGTCTCTAGAATATTCAGGAAGATCTCTTTGAAGAACACCTGCAAAATAAATAAGGTTAAGGACTTGATGATCTGAAACTTATTAGAACCACATCAAATGTACAGATTCATTTCTGTTCAGTAATTTCTCTTGAAGAGTAACATTTCATGCATAGTAGAATTTGGATACAGTATTAATACATTAGTGTAGTAAGCAAACCAAACTAAGACATTAAAATGGAAGTTCCAGCTGCTTTTTACCATTACAGTATTTTGAGAACTACAGCATATGCAATTTATAGATTAAAAGTCTCTCACCTCAATCTGCATTTTTAAATGGGTCTTAAAATTTGAAAGCAGTGTGAGGAAGATGGCAAGAGAGAGCTCAAATACATCAGGAACAGAAGAGACTCCATTTTTAGATAATGCTACACAAAGATATTGCTTGATTGCATTGATGAACATTTCATGTGTTCTGAAAACCAGACCAGCATTCTGCAGCACTGAGAGAAGCAGCTGGAGAGACACAACCTTGGAACGCAATTCATGGGATCTAGAAAAAATTCAACATTAAATGTATTTCTATGTTTTCTTAGTATATACTTGCATTCGACATTAGCACTGCAGCATTTCTTCCACATCAGGAAGAAATGACTGCTATTTTGATTCATTTAAATGCAGGGGGTAAGAGGGGTGGAAATCAGCCAAGTGATTTTTGAACTTCTACCTTCCAAATCTGAAAATTTTTTCAGTAATATTAACATCTTAGACTAGCCTAATAAATGCAGCTCGCTGCTTCTTAAGCACTTCCCCACTCTCCCATCAAAAGCTTCACAAATACTACAGTCAAGGCCACTGCAACTGGTAAGATTAATAAGCCTATTATGCAAAAACCAAAAATCTCAAGTATTGAATTTTTAATAATTTGAAGCTATTTTCAGTCCTAGATTCATCAAGTTAACTAAACCAAGGGCCTGACAAGTGGATTTGGAACACCTACTTAACTATACAGCAGCTACTTAACTGTCTCCAAAAGCTACCAGGAGAGGACAGAATAATAAATACAGTCTCATTACTTGGGATCTGGTGGTCCTTCCCCCAGCGGTTTCATGGAGAGCTTGCACAATGACCTGAACACAAGGAAGGCATCCTTTTGTAGAACATGGGAAAATCTGGCAGCAGTTTGATGTCCAGATGCATCTGTTTCCTTGAGAGTAAGAAACACAACACAGACCCTCAATGAGACAAAGAAACAATTAGCAATTAGGAGATTCCACAGCTCCTCTGAGAATCAGCTACAGTTTAAACTAAACCTAAACAGGATTACAAGGGATCTGGATCTTTTCACACATGTTGGCTGACCCTTGATCTCTGCCCACACTCTGGATTAAAATACAACTAATATAATCAATTTTAGGACAGATATTTTCAATATATGCTTAAATTGTAGCTGCTGCTTCCTTTTTGAACCTGAGCAGGACACACACGTTAGAGTTTCTGTCCCTTTTTTCCACCAAATCCCACTCTATTAGTTGTCACAATAGACACATTTCTTCTTTCGTAGATCTATATTGGCAACCAGTGCGGTTATTTACCAGATTATCAGTGGAGGAAACAGACTGCCCATCATCTGGAATCCCATTTGTTTGTACATTTTCATTGCTAGAGCCAGAAAGAAGAGTATCTGCAGTCCCTAATGGAGGCAGAGCCTTGACAGATTCTGTTACCTGCTTTTCTTCAGCCACTAAAGGGGAAAAAATAAAAATGATTAAAATCAGGCATGAAGAGTTTTCTATCCCCTGACTTTGTGAAGCTCTGAGTAGCACAGAAATAGCACTGGTAAACTAGAAAGTTTCTCAACTATCCACAAGATACTGTGATACAATCAAAACCTGTTCTTGCTGCCTTAGCAGGTGTTCGTGTCAAGATACTTAGTAACAAAATTTTACTTGCATGCTTCTATAATGAACATATATGCAACTATTTTACTTGAGAAGACTTCACTACCTTTCACAGCTGACTCCACCACATCTTCCAAGATGCCTTGAACCATTTCCTTTCCTCCATCAATTTTTCCCTCTAACGAAACACAGAGAGAATTTTTAGTTTAGTATTTTGGTTTAGGAAGAGGATTAAAAGGAAAAGCATGACAGAGGCAGAAGCATAAAAATTTATCAGTTTTCTTCAGCAATTCTCATTGAAAGTAATTTCTGAGAAGTCACTCAAAAATACTCATTGATGTTATTTATATTGTTTGAATCAAGGCACTGATATTTTTACTGCAGTTATTTTGTCATTTTTATTTATCAAACGTTACAAACATTCCTAATTTGGATGCAGTATGTGCTGATGATATGGTCTTCATAATATGCACCATTTTTACCACAGGATTCAATTACCTGAGAGCAGTTCTGTCACTTCCCACATACCGTGACAATTCTCTCCCTTTCCTTCCCCTTTATCAACCTGTTATGGTCAAATTCCATTCTAATTCTCTATAGATAAAGCACACACAGTTTAACTGGAATTCTAGGGAGAACAGGAACCTTTCTGCAGCAGTTATAGTGTAGACGCAAGCTGAGGACAGCAGCACACTGAAAATGTAAGGAGAGCCAAGAGAGCCAGTCACCGCACCACTGCTCCTCAAAGCGGCCTCCAAGAGCACTTCTCAACAGGCGGCTGTGAGTGAAAGCAACAGAGCCCGAGTGAAAGCAACAGAGCCCGTGTTGTGCTCACCTGCTGCTGGCAGGGCAGGGGCCCGCGGCAGCTTCCTGTGGCCGGGCTCCCCGCGGCCGGGCTCCCCGGGGACGGGCTCCCCGCGGACGGGCTCCCCAGGGACGGGCTCCCCAGGGACGGGCTCCCCGTTGGCCAGCCCGGTGCCGGCGGTGCCAGCTCTGCCTCCCCAGGAGCTGTGCTGCCGCTGCCCCGGCCGTGGGGACCGCGACCCCACCACTGTGGGGGACTGCAGCTTCTGCGCTCGCTCTGCTTCTCTGGAGTCCTGCAGCTTGAAAAACACATATGGAAAGGTTCATGTAAGTACAAAACATAGAGGGAAATCCTGTCTGTGATGAGTGATGTTCCTTTGCGAATTCACATCTTAGCAGGAAACAGTGAAACTACAATCACTTGGCCAATAAGATTAAAAAGATACACTTCAAGTTTATTTGAAAAGCATCTTTTGTTTATCCAATGCCATTTGGCAGAAGCTACGGTGTGAAACCTTGTTATCAGCAGTGCACATCACCTTTTATTTTCAAATCAGTCAGAATGCCTCACTGCAGGATTTGACAGGTTTTCTAACATGACAAATCAACAGATATGCAGCTACAATGACAGACGCATTAGAAATAACAATAATAAAAAAGTTTTCAGTCATTTGCAAGCCTAAACATTTGAGATAAGAAAAAGTAATAGCTACTTACAGCTTGATTTTCCATCCGTGTAAAAATTACATTTAACATCTGTGTTAGGGTAGCTTTGGCAGTTGTCTGGTTAATAAGGTTTTTACTGGCCAGATAGATGTTGTAGCAGGTTCTAACAGTTTGAAGTATTGTTCCTTCGTGAATTTCTATATATGGAGATGTTACTGCAGTGAGAAGAGCCTAGAAAAGTCCATAAAACAGTAAAAATGAAACCTAAGCAAGTAGGCAGCAATGCTCTTCATGCTCTTCTTCATGCATGTCTTCCAGAATAATCACTGGGTTTGCTACAAAACACAGATAATTTTTTTTAAGACTTAAAAGCAACAACATTTCAAATCAAGTAAGTTTAAAAGGACTTCCACATCTCTGTTCTCTCCTGAGCTGTCCTTAGAGGGTATTATCAAAACTAATTTTCCACCAAGGGAGGTACTCCACCTCCAAATTCAAGTTACTATATTCCATAGCTTCATTTGCACACAAGAGCCAACTGGCCCAGACTAACATGAAGTTGGATTATGAGAAGGTTCACCAGCTTCCAGCCTCCGCTACAGTAGATTTCAGAGCCAGAACACACACCACTGACAGACATTACCATGCCTTGTTGAGAACATACACTGGCAGCTGTCTGGCAAAATCGCCAGGGGAGCAGACAGGCTTGAACAGCATTCCATGGCACTGAATCCCAGCTCCAGGGCCTGCTATCAGGGCTGAAAGCAATTCCCTGGCCTGATGGAGGTGGGCCCTGTGAGCCTCTAAGAGGAGCACCCAGCTGAAAGATGGCTTATCTCAGAAAGGACCAACATTTATAAAATACTCCCTTACATTCTGCTTTCCCAACAGGAAATACATTTTCCTCACCAATTCTGCCCTGGTGACAGCCTCCCTGAATGCAGTGACACATGGGACAATGTAAGAAACGGAGCAGCTGGGCCCTCAGTAACATTTTGCCTTTTTTTTTCAGTTACAAAATGAAAGAGAGAGAAAGCAAATTAATGTTGCACCAAAATAGATGCAATAAAATACCTTAATTATCTGCAGTTGTACTCCTTCATCTGTTTGAGGACCCTGAAAGCAATTGCAAATGGTTTCCACGATTCGGTCGATCAGTCGTTTCCCAGGAGCCCCGCTGTCCGGAGCATTGCCAGTGATATGCCCATATGCAATGAGTTTCTAGACAGAAAGAATGCAGCTTTTAGATGACCGTACACTGTTAAGAAAAACACAGTTCGGCACAGCATAAAAAGGCATGTTTAGATAGCATACCTCACTTAACCAGTTTTAACCCAAAAATTTAACACCATCTTTAGTCTGGCCACCAAATACTTTGACTGCTTACATACGTGGACCAAACAGATTTTAGTATGATACAAAAGCGTTTTCCACCCAGGCCATTTCTTCGTTCTATAACCAGAGGAATTTTTTCAACACCAGTCTTCTCCAGAGTGTGAGCTCCTCTGTCACAGCAGCACCACAAGGAAGGCAGGCCATGGTAACAGTCCTTGTGCAGCACCTTCCCTGAGCGGTGTGAGGAGCCCCAGGCCAGCAGAGGGGCTGCAGCCACGTGCCTCCCCCGCCAGCTGCACGCCACTTCTGCTCACTGCAGCTTTCTCCATCTCACTCTGACCAAGCTCAGCCATACACTGACCTGTAAACAATCCAGGGAAGTACTGACGATGCGTGGAGACTTTGACTGGCAGGCCAGCTCAAATGGAAGGAAATATTTATCTGCTTCAATGAAATTTGCTTTTGGTGGAGCAGCAGTGCCTTCTCTAGGTCAGATAAGAAGAGTTATTGATTTTTCTAAACACGTATATCACAGCAAACTACACTTTCTCCTGTTTGCAAATTTAAAGCTAAATAATGGACAGCAGCATACAAATGTATTGCAGCTTTCTTGCATATACTTTCTTACGCAAAGATCAATTTTCTTTTAAAATCAAACAAAACCAATTTTACATTTATTTATATTCTATCTGATCTTTTTCATATCTTCTTCAGCTTAACTCTTCCCTCACTGTACTCCAACACTGTCCCACTACCTGAAATACTGGAAAACTCCTACACAACTGATATATCTATCCATGTTGTTCAAAATGGATTAAGCAGTGCCCATAAGCGGAACGCTATGCAAATAGAAGCATATTTGGAGACCTATTTGCTCATTTTCCATCACAGCAGAGTGTGGAAAACTTTTTAAAATTTTTATTTAAGCAATATTTAAATTGGTGCTCTTGATCTAGGTAATAAAGAGCACATGCTATCAAACAGAGAGTATGTACTGCTCTCTATGATTTCCTACCAGGATATTGAGTTCAGTAAAAGGAAGCAAGAAACTGGCACCTTTTATAAATTTTGCAGTTTTTTCCTGGTGAAATTCATAGGCAGTTATGGCTTGAGTGCCCACAACCACAAACATTGTGTAAGTGAAACACAGGCCAGGCCATATGTTCTTGGCAGAAAGGTGGATAACTGGGTATTCACAAACTCATTGCTGTAATGTATATACACTCTTACACTTCCACAAAATTATTCCATTTCTTCTTTTCACACAATGTTTATAGTAATTAATAATTTACCTTTGCTTTTCAAGCTCACTTTTTATTTCATCTGGAAGAGAAAAAAAACATTCAAGCCTTAGTTATCATTATCAATAACAGAGGAACAAAGCAAAGTTGTTTAAATCCAGTTTTGCACTTCAGTATTTGCTACTGCATTCCTGCAACACCTCAGCTTCAAAGATCAGAGTTTCACCAGTTATTGAAAGGTGTATCTCTCCAATTTTACATTTTAAAAGCTGGTTTTTCCAAACATTCTCAACAGAAGGTACCTTCAGAGCACTCAGGAATAGTATGCAACTTTTATTCAAGTGTAAGTCCACATCACAGAGCACTCAGGTCTGCAGAAACCCTTAAGCTACTGCATAAACCATGAGTTCAATGCATCCAACCTTCCCATTACCTGCACTGCCAGCCAGCCTGCTTGTCTTGAGCTTACAACGGGAATCAGCTGGACAAGCTCCCAGGAGATAGGAAATCTCAAATGCACTCTGTCCTTTTGCCAGCACATTTTTTTTTTTTAAATTACACTTTTAAAGAGCTTTTCATAAAACTAAATACAGGAGGAAAGAAAGTTCCTTTCCCATTTCTCTTGTATACAGCAGCAGATCCCAAAGATCCCAGTAAGGCTTTTCAAGGACTTCTAAGGTATCACCATGATGCACAATACAGACCAGCATAAGCACCCACTGTGAACACTAACAAATCCATATCTAAACCAGCACCCACAGTAAGGCTGCACAACTACGTCCTCCATAACACCAGTGGAACCTTCCATCCCACCCTACAGCACACACTGCAAACTACCCCGATTCTGCTAATTACCATGCTTACAAATCTTGTTTCAACTGCAGGTATTAGAAAATGATCATTCATTCAATACTTGTTCTCCATAACTCTGGAGAGGAACCATTGTTTGTGATCAGATGTCTGCAGTTCAGATGATTTCAGTGCTGTCTGTGAACCTCAGGAGTTTCTTCTGTCTCAGGAGAATCAATACACAAATCACACTAAGGAAAAACGACTGCAGCAACACAGATTACAGGGTTTTGTACAAGCCTGCTTGTCAGTGAATGGGACAGGAATTAATCCTCACAGCGCGTACTGATTTGGTAAAATTACTACCTACACTGGATAGAGAAAATGGAAGCAGGACATAGCAAAGACCTGTATAACTATAAGGTGTGAGTGATAAGCTCCATCCAGGATTTCTGTTCTCTCTGCTATATCTGCTCATTAATGAGCATCAGTCTGACATCCCTCAGTTCTCAAGGCACGCAATCATGCTATACAAACTGAAATAATGCTATCCACCCCAGAGTCAGCCAAAGAGGAAAAATGGGAGAGTCCCAGGTGCACAGTGTTCCCAGCTCTCCTCAAGCCCACCACACAAACAACCACATCCAGCAGTTTTAAACAACTGTTGTCACTTGGCAGCCCTGCAGAAGCCGAGCCCAGCACTCAGCACCAGGGCCTGGGGGCTTCAGGATCAGCAGGAACTTCACAGCTCTGTGACAGCGCAAACCCAGCACCACCATCCCCTGATGCTTTAGGCTTCAGCTGGAGAGGAGACAACAGAATGGAGGCTGTTGGTAAGACATGACCAGGGTTTTCTGTGCCAAACAGACAACATAAATCCTGCACAGCACCACTTCTTAAACCACTGTGTTTTTCATTCCAGGGTCCAGCTGGCCTACCAACAAGGTGACTAGTCAGAAATTCAGTTCAGCATAATTTCAATTCAGGCTTTTTGATTTAATTACTTTCCCTATCTTTAACACCATATTATGAGCCAAAGAGCTACTGAGAACAACATATGTGACCCAGCAATGTATTGTGTCCCTGTTTTGATCTGCCTTGTTCTTACACAGCACATTCCCATAGCATGCAGGAACTGGCTGCTTAAAACACAGAGTCTTCTGGGTAGCTTTATACCTTCAGAACACTTAGTCCTGCCTCCAGGTCTTGGCAGAGAAAGGCATATTTTAGCTACAGCTAGAATCAAAAGTACAGCATGATGCCAGGGCCAGCAAAACCACAATGCTGTATTTCAGACACCCTGTAGAACTTAGGTGTACAGAGCTTTTTCTTAATGAAGAAATTTTTCTAATGCAAAAACTCCACTAAGTTTCTCTTTCCTTCAAGGAGATCATTTTCCCCCCATACTGTTTTGCAGAGTAGAAAAGATGTTGAAATGAAACTTCACAAAATTATAGCCTTAAGGAGACATGATCATGCCCATCTTTATTGATATTTGTCTTAGATCTTGCGCTGGAAAAATAACGCAAGAATAACATCTCAGAGCAACAATGGTTTAACTCTCAGAAGTACTATATAAACAACAACATCAACAAAAACTCTAACCGAGGCCTGACCAAGTTCCCCACAATTTTATTACAATAAAAGCTTTTCTAAAGCCGTATAAAAACGTCTTCACCACAACAGTATTATAATAGATAATGCTGGCAGAAATGAACAACTGAAAGGGCAAAAGGAAGCTACAGGCATACTTCTGCTACTGATTGCATCAATACAGTTTGAAAACCTCCACGTCTGAAGTACTCATTTGGTGGTCTGATCATCACAAGTGAGTGAAACAGAAATACTTGCCTAATTGAAGTCTGCTGCCAGGAACAGCCTGCCAAGCCCTAACCAGACACTGCCAGCTTCCAGAAACCGCTCGCCACTGGTCCTGTTTTTCTCCAGTCACAGGAGTAAGGGACACAGCTCAACTCCCTTCCACAGCTACAGAACACAGCCCCAATTTTGGTCAACATCTGGTCACCCCAGCACAACGCTACCCCTCACTTGGTGCTTTAGGTACCAGAGCTCCCTGTCCCTCCCACAACATCTCCTTCAGCCAGAAACATCTTCAACCACTGTGCTGCCCACCTAACGAAAGTCCTGCAGCATTCCTACCAGGCAACAGAACAGGAACAAGAATGGCCTTGCAGCAATTTCTTCCACAGCTTCCAGCCATAAAAGCAGGATGAAGCTCGCAGTGAGTAGCTGCCTTTTGTAGCAGATGGATGGGTTCAGTTCACTTATTTTGAAAACTACACATTAAAACAGAGGACGTTTGTTGTCCGCCTGCAACTCGACGCCTGCTCTGTGGCCGTAGTCAGGTTTGTGTCAGTAGCAGCAAGCGAGCTCCTGTGCAGAAAATGGCTTGTGTTGGCACAAGGACACGGGCCATGTCCTTGCACGGCCCGTCCGAGCAGCAGTGCCAGCTCAAACACGCGGAGGAGCAGCCAGAGCTCCCCTCCCCCTGCCCGGTGAAGCCGCCTTCATTGCCCAAGCCCAGCCTGCCCTCGGCTCCATGCAGGCGCAGCGCCGGTCCAGATCACAGCGCTGTGTGAGCCCTCCGGAAAAGGGCCGGGGAAACCGGAGCCTCCTCTTTGCCCCAGCGCCCCCTGAACACGCCGGCCAAGACGCCAAACTGAGAAACACAACTTACTCTGGACGTTTGTCATTTATACGCTGACACCTCCTAAACACACAACCAGATTCCTAAGTGAAGGCATGGTTGAAAAGATTTTAACTTGTTAACAGGCTAACTACACAAATTCTGTTGTTTACAAAGCTTGAAGATATGTATGTGCAGCTGCCCAGGCTATCAAAGAAGGCTGCAGAACCAGGGTAGCTGCATAGTATGGCATTAGAAACAGCCCCAGTAGGGCAGGAGTAATAGTTTATGTGAGTGACCCAGGTGCACAATTAGCATTAGTCTAATATGAACTGCTGTGATACAGACTGTCAGTATTGCACTGCAAATTTTTCAGGATAATTTCAGTAGATTTACTAAGAATCATGGGTACCTGGAGCTTCATGTAAATGTAAATGCTTTCTAAACAACTATTTTTATACAAACAATGGTCTGTTGAAAACAAATTTTCTTTAAAACACAGTTTTCTAAAGCAGAGCAAAACAGCTTCTCTGCCTAAAACCCTCCATTTCTGCCAATCTCTCCTGAGGTTTACAGGCACTACAACTACAGGAGACAACCGTTACACCTACTGATGATGCAAGAGACAGAATGCAGGAATCTATTCAAACTCTGCTTACTTAACAGTAACACTGTGTATTTCAAAGGAGGGGGTGGAAAGAGGCAAAAAACTCCAAAACCTCCAAAAAACACTACTGCAAAATGGTTTTGTTCCTTTTCCTCCACACTTCTTGTGTTTCTGTCCTACTTGCACCTATGTTACTTCTGATTTCTACAAGGTCATCTGTATTTTGCAGTCCAAAACTCATCAGTAGTAGTCCAGCGAAAGGACTGAATTACAGGGAAAAAAGGGTAAGAAGAGTTTAAACTTAGAACAATTAAAGCAGATTAAAATTAGAATTAAAGAATACCTATCTTTCCTTCACAAGAGAGACAGCAATATTCAGTAGTAATTTACTTAAATTCTCAGGAGTTACATGTACAAACCAATACAGAACTCATGTAAGAAAACAAGAGCATGATTTCCACAGTTAGAAACTTCTTTCTCTCTCACCAAACAACAAATGTAAAGCATAGGTAAGTAACAGAAACACTACTGTAGTAACACCAGAGCAGAAGCCATAAAAACAGGTTAATTTCTAGTAGGCAGCTATAGAATACACCAGTTTCTCTCTATTTGGGAAAAAAAAAAATCACCCTAGACTTCCCTATTCCCAGGGGCAGACACCATCTCCACATGCTCCACACCTGTGTTGCCTGGTTTGTAACTGGTACAGTGCCACAAGGCTCCAGGAAAAACACTGCTGCATAGAGAAGACTGCACCGCAAAAGGGATTCAGTAAGAAGTAGAAATTAATTATTCAAAGTGCAACTTGGAGAAAAGTGCAGCAAACAGCTGACACAATGACTACATTTCTTCCAAACTAAATTATTTTTACTCAGTGTTAACTGGGCTTTTTATTACTATTCACAACAGTGAAGCTTCTTTCATCCATGACAGTTTGTGTACGTTACAAAGTTTGGCCTGAATTCTTCAGACTGCCAGTAACATTATTCCTACACTTCCTCACATATTTACTATTGCACAGACCTTAGAAATTAAGTTGACACTTTTGGAACTATCATAGTCTTATTTAATACAAAGTATAAGCTTAATTAAAATTAAGTATATGGAAATAAAACTTTTTCACTCAAGACAAAAAAAAAAGGCTTAACCAAAATAGCATAAAATTTGGGGGGAAAAAATCACACTTAAACAAAAGAAACTCCAATCCTGTTGGCAACCTAAAATGATCAAATAATATTCACCAGATGTAACAGAGATCCTCCCATACAGTCATCCAGGCCCCTAAGAGAAAGTTATTGCTTTATGCTGACCTCTGCTTTAGTCCAGGAAAGCCCATGGACTCTTTTCCAAAGCAAGTTTAGGGAAGAAGTGTCCACCATGACAAGCATGAGCTCCCCTCCAACATACTGTACCTCAGAACACGCAGGCACGGCATAGCCAGAACCCAAGTGCCAGCAGGGGCTATCACACAACACTCCTCCCAAAATCATCGCCTGCAAGGCCTCAGCAAACACAGGCCTTCACTGGACATCTTACAAGGAAGTTCCCTTTCTCAACCTCTAAATAAATTTACATAGCAGCAAAACAGGTTCTCAGTCCTGTAAATGGGTTCAGTGCACGTGAGGGCAGTTGGGGAAGAGATCAGGAAAAGGAATTCATTAGGAAAAGCAGTCTAAATGCTGGGGCTCTCTCTTGTGTTACTGTCTTGCTCACAATGCCAACTTGAATTAATAATTAAAATACTCTTCTATCTGGTTGCCCCTCTCTGAATATACTGTCACTACAGGTAACTCCTACCGATCTCCTGGCAGTAAAGACTGCAGGGAGGAAGATAAAAATGGCAGCATTTCTTTAAGCTCACTCTCAATCTACCTGGGACAGAACTTGCACCTGCCCAGCCTCCTTGCATACCCAACCTGTCTTTTCTTCTGTCTTGGATATACTAAATGTTCCCAATTCAAAGGAAAATATTGATGGGAAGCAACCAAAACTGAAAGAGAGATGTCACTTTTGCAAATTAAGAAAAGTCCACAGAGAACTCCAGCTGCAGAGCTCTGTTATTCTACTCAGTTTATCTTTTCCCTGTCTGTGATGCACCGTATGTAGTCAGAACTTTTAACACAGAGACCTTTATATAAGCTTGTACTTGCAGATTTCAGGACTAATCCACCAACTTGACAAAAAGCACTTTCAGCTCTGAAAACATCATAGATATTACATGTACTTGGCCACAATGCTAACAATCCTTAGCCAGTCCGAACACGACCTGGAGATTAGAGGTCAGATTTAACATCCCCAGAAGCTCTGGGACTCCGTAAACTGAGGGTCTTGAAAACTCTTGTTCCTCGTCTAAAAGCTACAATTAATTTTCTCAAAACCAAAGTGTTAAGACCAAGTCCCTCCTGTTTCACACCGAGACCAGAACTTAATAAAACAGGTACTTGGGGGCTTTCCCCTCGTATCTGGACGTCGAGTCCTGGAGAGAGAACTCTCCCTCCGCTCCAAGGTCCCGAGAGATGTCGCGCACCCTGCCGGGACGTGGGGTGCACGGGACATGTGCCGGAGGCCTGGGCCCCTTCCGCCGCCGCGCCCCCCATGCCCCGCGCGGGCCGGGCCGGGCCGGGCCGACTCACCCAGCGCCACCTGGCAGGCTGTCCGCAGCTGCCCGTGCGGGGGCCGCTTCGCCTCCTTCTCCGCCAGGATCTTCTCCAGGGCCCGCGACACGAACATGCTCTTAGTTCGGGCGTCCTGCTCGCGAGCCGGTGGCTGCATGACGAGGCCGGGAGCGGGGCGGGGGCCGGGAGCAAGAGCCGGCCGGGCACTCGGGGCCCGCGGCACCACCCGGAAGGGCCGCGCCTCCCTCAGCGGCCGCGCCGCCGCCACGGCGCCGCCATGTTGGCACCGTCACGTGACTCCACCCGGCCCTGGCCCCGCCCGCGGACCCGCGCGTGACGGGGCGGAGCGATGGGCGGGGCAGAAGACGAAGCAGTGGGCGGGGCAGAAGACGAGGCAGTGGGCGGGGCGATAGGCGGGGTGATGGGCGGGGCAGAAGGCGGGGCAGAGGGCCGGGCCAGGGGCGGAGCCGAGGCTGAGGGAGGGCCGGGGCTGAGGCCGGGCTGCTGTCCCTGCAGGAATGAAGTTGAGAGTTACTGACGGGGACGTCGCCTTGGCGGAATAGTCCGTTTTATAATGCCTCTAACGTAAGTATCTCGCCATTCGCATTATCCCCGTTAACTCTCACACAGTCCTGTAACGAAGCATGGAGAGGGAACACATGTGAAAAAGCCAAAGTTGTACATTAACGAGGACTCACTAAAAATTAAATTTTCAGTCACAGAAATTAACCCTCCGTTAATAACCTTACACCTAATTGTATCTTCTCCCTTTACCCTTTGCCGAGGTGGTAAAGCACCTCAGAGCCGAAATGCAGTTCTGGGCTCCAAAGCCAGCACGCTGTGTGGCAATAATCTGTATTTACTGCACACAGCCGGCTCTTCCATCAGCTTCCACAAAGGTCTCCTTCAAATTCAGATGGCCACATCTAACGGAGAATACAGGAGCACATTCGATTCTCTAGATTGCAGTTTTGCTTCGTTTTTTTCAAACAGCAGGACTCTAAATCTTTAAAATGTCATTAATGAACCTTTAGTGTCGATTTGTCAAGAACTGCAAGTTTTGTTCCCAAAACCACTAACAAAGGCTCCAAACACCTGTCCAAAGCTTTAGCTTAGTATTATTTCTCAGGGAAAAATGACCAGTGTTTGCATTGTTAGACACATATTTTCTAAATATGCTCCCAATCAGAAATGTGACTGCAAACCCAACCCCCAACCTTTCACTTACACTACTGCACATTAAGGATAATTCTACTGTTAACACTGAAATTACAGTGATGCAGAAGTGACATAACTAAAAGACAAATAAGGGCCTGAATCGTTTTTGAGAGTTGCTGACTTAGTTATTGACACAAAAGGAGGCTGTAATTACTGTCAGCAGCATTGCAGAACTAATTAAGCAGCAGAGCTCTTCACGTATTGTCAGCCAAATTATCAGTTCTGATTTTAGAGTTTCTTATTGTGGGACACAATTAGTTCTCGGGAGAGAAGCAAATGGATACAGGCTAGTTTTTAGAAAATAGATTGAACAGATGGTTTAATGGAGATACTAAAAAAAAATTTCTATCAGGCAAAACCCTTGTTTTTGAAATCGTAGAGTGGTATCTGAATTCCTAGGTGTAGGGCTACACTGAGTTTATGGTTTGGATTTCAAAAAGCCAAGAGTCAGTACCAGACCTCAGTTACAGTGAGCTCTCTGATTGCCAGGTGAAGAACACTCTCCTGGGTGAAGTTTGGTTATAGCCAAGGGCTTCTTTCACCTGAGCACCAAATGTACCTGGGCTTTCCAGCACATGGCATAATGCCTCAGTGTCTCCCAGCCCACATAAGCTCTCAATCAGCAGAGACAAACAGTTCTGATGTCTAATTAGGCCCGCTCAGCACGCAGTGCTCCCCTTACACTGACATCACTGTGTAACTAAATGTAGTGAAAGAATAATGGGGTTGATATCATTCTTACAACTATTTTCAAATATTCTTTTCCTCAAAGTATTTTAAGATTACAGTAGCTGATTTCTGAGGGAAGGATGTGAGTTATTTGGCTAATTCAAAAGCAACATAGCCCAGTGCAATGCTGCTACTGAGCACAGCACGGTGCTGCAAAGCGTAGCTGTGTGCTGTGTGTCACTGGCTGCAGGCAAAGAAAGAAAGAAAGAAAGTCTTTCCAGTGGGAGAAAAGGCAGACCAAGGGGGAAGAAATACATGTATCTGCATGCGTCTGCCAGTGGATTCAGTGCCAATTGCAAGAATTACTATTAAACTGCTGTAAATAGCTCATTGTGGCAAATACATCTGTAGTGCGAGACATAAATCATGAGCAAACAGTGCCTAACAGGTGGACAGAGTTCACAGTTTGTACAAGCTACTTCCTTGGCAAGAAGTGTCTCTGGATTTCTGCCCAGAGGCCAGGTGCTCTGTACTGACTGACAGGACTAACCTCACAGCACTTTCCCACTGGCATATTGCTACAGAGTTTGCTCTAGGAAGGAAACCACACTCTAAAAATAGATGCAGAATGGACAGGAAAATTCTTGGAAAACCAGCACTGGTCTGTATAGTAGCTTAGTTCTCAGTCCAGCATTAGCGTAGAACTTCTTTTCCCTTCTTCTGCCCATTTTTAATAATTTCCTTTGGGACTGATTCTATTTATTCTGCCTGGCTTCCAGCCATTTTTCCTGCTGTCCAGAAGTGTACCTACTAGTGGATTTCCCAGGGGGGTCCTCATTTGATTCACTATCTCAGCTCTCTAATTTTTTCCAGTTCAACACTGCATGCCCTAAAATCAATAAACCCACATAGTAAAGCGTTCTCCCACTGTTAGCAGTGTAATTGAGGTAACTATTAAGTGAGTAATTATACAAATATTCATGTGGTATTAGCAAGACATTTCACCATGATGTTTATAGATAATGCTCTCCCTTTCATTCCCACTATTTTCTTCAATTCCCAGTCTTAGACCTTCTGTGTCTTCTGATCATCTCACTGCCCACAGCCTCACACGGAACTTGCACTCCTGCCCAGAGAAGCTGTGTAAGGTGAAAAAAGGACAGACAAGATATCTAAACAGCACCGTGCAATGTCATGAGATGAAAAGAGAAATCACTTGGCAGGAGAGGCACTGGAGCCGTTTGTCCCCCGAGCTGGGCCAGGCCGGGCAGGAGCTGGGCCAGGCTGGGCACCACAGCCAGCCCTGCATCGCAGCCAACCCTGCACCGCTGCCAGCCCTGCACTGCTGCCAGCCCTGCACCGCTGCCAGCCCTGCACCACATCCAGCCCTGCACCACAGCCAACCCTGCACCATTACCAGCCCTGCACCGCTGCCAGCCCTGCACCACAGCCAACCCTGCACCACTGCCAGCCCTGCACCATTACCAGCCCTGCACCGCAGCCAGCCCTGCACCGCAGCCAGCCCTGCACCACTGCCAGCCCTGCACCACTGCCAGCCCTGCACCACTGCCAGCCCCGCACCACTACCAGCCCTGCACCGCAGCCAGCCCTGCACCACTGCCAGCCCTGCACCACTGCCAGCCCTGCACCACTGCCAGCCCCACCCGGCTGTCACACCTGACTGCAGTGCTTCTGCTTGCTGCTGGGATTTACCTTTTTTCCCAATATTTTACCTTGAAGTAAGCTACAAAGCATAATAGCAGTATTTGGAATATGTGAGATTTATACAATTTTAAGTAAATACAAATTAAATTCTTCTTTCCTTATAAAGTCATTAGGGCAGATCAGATTTGCAGTTCTCTCTCATAAGAGAACTTGAACTTTCTTATAAAATATCTGAAATACATACTTTGGCTATATCCCAAATCTGCAGTTTTCATATTTTTCACATTTCAAAGGATCAGCAGTCCAAAGAAAGCAGACGCTTATCCCACAGAATAATTTTGTTGAAATATCACCTTTCAATCAAAACCAAGTTAGAGGGTTTTTTTCACTTGTCCTGGCAGAAGGAGCCAATCCTGAGATCAGCTGTTGTACCAGAATCACATGAGAGTATTGCAATAAATCACGTGTGCTGGGCAGAAGCAGACACAGACCCTTCAATGCTGAACTGCAGCCTCTATTCCTTGTCATGGTAACAAATAGTATGTAACCATAAGAGGATGTGTTAGGAATGTAACAGTGTTCAGACAACCAGAGATGCAGTAGAATCTGAAGATCAGACTTTAAATCAAAGTGTTCACATACTCAAATATGATTGCCTTCATGGCCCATATTACTGCACAGCCACTGCTCCCACTGATGGCAGTGTGTGTTTCTCCTGAGCAGCAGCCCTAAACACAGTCATTTGAAGTGCTTAACATATTCAGGCTTGAAATTTTCAAACTATTTTCCTTTCAGAGCGTTTAGAACCGTATCTAGGCCACAAAAGTCTGCAATTACCTAAATACAGAGAAACATTAGGAACAACATGTTTTGAAAACAACAAAAAGTGTATTTATTTTTAAAAGATAGCAGCCAGAGTGAGGGAGCAGTTGGGAAAAGTATTTTTGCCGACTCCTGCTTTTGTCTGCAGAGCAAGAAGTGTAATTGTTTGGAAAGATGCAAATGCAATTGAGTAGTTCTCACACCCTGAGGTGCTGGAGAGGTGGAAGACCCCGGGCTGGATAATCAGTCACTTCCAAATTTCCTGTCTGAGAGGTGATAATGAGACTTCCCTTGCCACCACAAGTGCTGGTTAGAGTTGCATGTATCTGAAAGGCACAGAACCAGCTGTTCCACGTTGTATCTGTGCACAGAACAGCCTGCTTTGCACAGCACTCTGCTTTTCTCCAAGGTAAGTGTATAACGAGGCAGATTTTGTTGACAGAAACTTTGTATTTGGTAAAACAAAGGAAACAGAATACTAAGCTACTGAAGATCTTGGTTTTTAATTGTAGTGGGTTTCTATCAGGATAACTTCAGTCAGAAGATATGAGTAGCTCTATGAGGAACTAAAATGTTAAATGACCTTCTCTCTGACCTTTAATCTGTTCTTTTTGTCTCATCATTTCTTGTAAGAAACTCAGAGTGTCATCAAGAAATGTCTTTACTTTACCATACAGTATAGACCTTATTCATGTATGTGCAGAACTCTTCACGTCTTTCACAAAGCCAGTTCCTTGGCTCCTTGATTCACATTTGAGGAGGCTTATTTCCTTTCCTCTCAGCAGGAAAGCCTTCCTCTCTCTTCTCATTACTGAACTCATTTATTCTTGAGTTGCAGTTAGGTATTCTTTAGAGGAATCTTCATTGAGTCAAAAGCAGCTTCGTTTCAGCTTTGCTTATTGTATCTTCTTCTTGTTGGAGTAGAATTAACATGCATAACCCAACTGGTCCAGTCAGCTATCCAGTCACTTTTATTGTGTTTAAACTTCTTTTTTTTTGACCTTGCAGTATTTCCCAAATGCTTTACAAGACTAAATGTTACTGGATCCGAAGAAACATTGACAAAACTGAAGAGTGTGTGTAGGAATTGGGGCTATGGAACATATCCTTTCTCTCTCCCTCCAGACTGGTTCCATTTATAAAGTACAAAATTATTTTTCTCAGTGGGACTGCTGTAGTTGATTAGTATTCTGTTAGAGCTGGTGATGATTTCCTAGAACGTCTTTCTCCTCCTGCACTGTGAGCTCACAGCCCATGCACTGACCTTATACAAGTGGTTATAATTCCAAAGACTGCATCCAGTGTTGATGCAGGCAGTTGTGCAAGGCTGTAGTTTCAGAAATGGCGTTAAACTGATCTGCAGGTGAGTTACTGCCAAAAGAGGCAATCCCATCCTTCTCCAACCCTGCCCTTACCACAAGACTAGCACCTCCTCTCATGCCAGCAGTACCTCTTGGGGGTTGCACACTGAGCCTGTCAGGGAGCAAATCTGACTAAAAAAGGACCTTTTGTTTGTTTGCCTTCCAGTTAATTTGAGCTGGGTCAGCTGATCAGTTCCTGATCCTGTTCACCACAGTGTCACAAAGGAAGTGGTGAAAACATGCAGCAATGTCAAAAGGGAAAAAAGGGTAGCTCCCACTTCAGTTAACTCAAGTTCAACAATAAAAACACAGTCCAAGCTACACAGAGGACTAAATGTTTCCCAGTTACATGAATTCAGCCTTATAGATACAACATATGTGCACTACATTAACCATGGAGGGAGTTTTATACTGGATACAAGATGCATGGGGAGCCTATAAGTGGCAAAATTATGTACTATGACCAAGCTCTCTATTTTGTGCTGATGTGATATCAAACTAGGTCAGCCCATCCTTGGAAAAGATCTTTAGTTTATCAAATGCAGACCTCCATCACTCTTAGTATTTAGTGGAGAAGAATTCACGTGCCATCTCACAAATGCGTGTTAGTTTACTCAGATACTTCAGTATTAAAATGTGACCAAAATTGCAGGTGCAGACAATAAATCCCAGCAATTGCATGTCTGTACAGCTGCATTTGGAACACCGAGTGTCAAGGACGCAGGAGATGCAGCAGCAGTTCTGTGGTGTTTGCTCCTTTTCCTCAGGCAGCACATGGAGTGAGCCCCAGCCCAGGCAGTCCCTCAGGCATGGTCTGAGCTTAGGCTGAGCACAACCCACCAAACCCCTTCAGCACAGTTGCAGCTGGAAGGCAGCAGGGGACAGACTGCTGAGCTAGTGCCAATCCCTTGTCCCAAAATCATGCTCTAGATCTTCAACACCACTGAGGTGTGTCAGGAAAAGCAGAGAATAGAATGGGAGAAAAGAAGAGCAGGTGGATGGATGCCATGTATTCCACATGTATTTATGTACCATAAAACATTTTTTTCTCTGATCTTCAACCCTCTGTTCCATGAGGAAGATTCTTTCCAGCTTTAGTTGTGAGAACACCACGAGTTTTGAACCAGCTACATTATTCCAGCCTCCACCTCCTCATTACAATTTCTATACATTGGTTGTGCTGACACAGAGGTAGGTGGCTTTTCCTGTTCAATGTACTGGCAGAGGAAATAATGAAAATGCAGTCAGGAAGAAGTAATTTATAACAAAAAGAAAAACAAGGCGCTATTGTTCATGTTATTTTTACTTCATGTACTTACAGAGAACAAAATACAGAGAGTGAACCTCTGCTTGATTGTGTTAACTCAGGGCAAATACTTATTTGCATACAATCTGCAAAGCTTCCAGGAGCCTTTTTTAGTACTTCCCCAAAAGAATAAATTTTGCAAGAATGTTAATTTGTCAGAAAAAAATGTAAGGAGTAGCAAACTTGTAAATGGTCTCATATGGGGAAAAATAATCACTTGGAACAACTCCAGTTTGATTGACTATTTAATCAAAATCTAACTAACTTCCAATTTGCAAAAGAAGAAAAGAATTTGCGAAGTTTTAAAAAATTGTCCTGCTTCAAGCATATTGAAGCTTGATGCATCTTCTTTTCCTTAGATAAATGTACCTGGGCCTGCTGTGAAGGCAATGCTTCTCCATTGTTGGCTTTAGAGGGTAAAGACCAGATCATATAGCATTATGTCAGGAATAATAGAAACACTTTCTGCACCTGACTTATAAACAAGACTGCTTAAAAATACCCTGAATTGAGAAGGATCATTTGATTAATTAAACCAAAAATCTTCTCCCAGTTCAAGAGCTTAGTGAGAACCCTTAATTACATAATCAAAAATTATGTCAGGAAAGAACATAATGAAAATCTAATTATGCACTTTTTAGTACGTGATTAGTTTTAAGTAGGTGGGTATAATTGAGGAAGAGCAGAAGAGGGGAAATATGATAAAAGAAGTGAATCAGACAGTGAAAGAAAAGAGGTAACAGAGGAGTGAGTAATAGCAAATACAGCCTTCTCCCAGAGTGTCTTCCAAAACTGAATGTTTTGGCTTGACTACAGAATGTATAAAATAACACATGCTTCTTCCCCAATTATATGTGTTTAGGGTTTGACACAAATCTGAAATCTATGAAAAGGAAATAAGCTGCATTTCCAATCAATTACTGAGTTCAATACCAGCAATATTTTTAAAAAGTTTTGTCCATCTCCCCTGACCTCATGGGAAGGCTGCAAGTCTCCGTTCTCACGGTGTTGTCCCTCTGCCAAGTGAGACACTGATGTAACATTTTACCAAAGCTTGTGTGCAGGTCCCATGATACAGTTTATAGTATCTCGCTCTTTCTTCTCAAGTCCCGAATCTTTTTTGTCATGAAGTGGTGTTAACCTTCAGTTTTCTCTAGGATATTAGAGTTATCAAATAAGCGGGGACGCCAAGGAGAAGCACAAGCCTTGGGCGCTGCTGTCTCATCACACTCACAGGTGGCCTAACAACCCCACAGGTAAAATCTGAGTTGCTGACTGGAAACTCATGTGACATCATGGGAGCCCCTTTGAGCTGGGTGTGCTTTACACATATTCACAGGGTTATTGGGCAGCCACTTCAGACATATGTATCTCAGTTTCCTGTTGTCAAATGGACGTAATACTCATGTCCTTCTACCACACACCATGTGTCTAATTAAGTGCTTTCAGAGCTTAACTGTGTGTATTATATTATTGTCTAATCACAGAGAATTCCACCCAACCCTTCCTAGCAATTCTTTTTCTTTGTTCACCATATTCACTCTAAGCCTCTATTTGTTCAAAGTCACTCTGCTGTCAAGTTACCTGAGCATCTTTATCTTAAACCTATTTTTAGGTTGATGTTAAAAAGAGAAATGCAAATGCTCCACTGGCAGTCTAGGTTGCTGAAGAGTGGGAAGCTAAGAAATTATTTCTGCAAAGCTCATTGCAAACTACCTCCATATATCTTGCATGAAGATTAATCGTTTGTAGAAATCAAAGGGCTTAGTTCTTAGCTAGAATAAATCAGCAGTGGCTTTAGCAAAATCAGTGTGCTGCAATGAATTATATAGGGGCAGGTAAAAAGTGTTTCATGTCCATTGCACAGAGGCCAGAGCCTGATTTTAACTACCCACATGGAAATCTCTATTAACTACATTATTTTGACTTAAGTTTCTAGAATTACTCTGTATATCTACAGATGCAATGTTGGCATTTAAATTAACTGCTGCCATTCAATAAACAGGTGCTGGAGTCAGGGTTTATTCTCTGCTCAGCAGCAGCATTTTAGACCCTCTGTGGAAGCAGCACACAGACCATCACTGTATCCTGAACAGGCCCCTGGCACACAGACTTCTTTAATATCTCACACAAACCTTTTACTGCTGTCTCTCAAAGCATATAGTAGAGCTCCTATAAGTACAGGGAAGTGAAAGAAAGATGGTTAGCCATGCAAAATGGCTTCAATATGAGGAGAGTCTTAACAGGTTAGAGCATTTTAACTTGGTGTGGAAAGCACTGGGAGGAAATAAACTAAAGGTCTGCAAAATCTCTAAAAGGTGAGTAAAGCACAGACAGTGACTGAACTCTATTTTTTGCAGTAATGAAGTTAAGATGCAACCAAGAAAATTATCAGGTGTAAAGCAAAAGAATTTTTTTTTCATATGGTAATCATTAAATGTGGAACAAACTGCTAAAAGATCCTGGAAAAGCCAAACACCTAAAGGTGTGTCAAAGGAGGATTCAATGGGAAATGGGCCCATTGTTGGCTAGTAAAACAATGGTCCAGATACTACCTCTAGCCCCGGAAATCCTTCAACTACCTTGAGCCAGATATGTCATATGCAAGGCTTGAGTGCCAAATTTGTTTTGGGACCACATTTCAACCAACTAACTGATTTCCCATGAGTCTTTGGGCATGTCTGTTCTGTTTAGGGAAAAGGGCTGTGGACCAGTAAATGCTGAACTGAAATGGTAAATTTGGGGTGCCCCAGGGACGTGGTGTACGCAATCTGGAACCAGGGTACCTGTGCTCAGAGGAGCAATCCCTCTCTGCTGGCCTGCCTTACTGCAGCGTTTACTGGCTGCTGTGCAGTTCCAGGCAAAGCTCATGCCCAGCTTTGAGCCTCTCTGAAAGTTACCTTGCTGTACGCGGCGTGTTTGGGGGCCATCTTCACCCAGAGATGCAGACTGCTCCCCTGGCATGGCAGCACACAGAGCTCTGCAGTTCAGTGGCTCTTCTAACACAACCCTAAGGAGATGCACACAAGGACCAACTGCAGATCAATACAGGAAAGTTCAGATACCTTCACTCTTAGGTGCACGCTGTACCCAACATTTCTTACTGTCCATGTGCTTTTCACCACAGAGAGCTTCGATAAACTGCAAAATTGTGGTGTGCTAAGTTCTACTGAAAAGCTGTATAAACATTTTCATAAATCAAAGCATGAGAGCCTGGAATTTATTAGCACCACAGAAACAATTAAATGTACAGAATTGGTGATATAAATCATATATACAGTCTTCACAGACAAAGGGTCATGCAGGATATGTAATGCCCTTCCACATTTGCCTTAGTCATCAAGTCACTTTGAAACTATGCATGAGCCACAATTCTCTTGTAAGCCAGAAATAGGGATTTGCTTCAAGACTTCGTAAAGTCAGCAGAAAAAACATCTATTAACTTATCAAAGTTCAGAACAGTATGCTTTTGGGAAGCCTGATGAACAGATAGTGCTTTTTAGAAAGGAACAGCAGTGGTTAAAGGAGAAGAAAAAAGTGGGAGAAAGGAAGGTGTGTGGTCTATCAGGTCTTTCTTGCTGATTCTAAAGGGCATAGCAGTATAAAACAACAAACTCTACAATCACTCAGGATTGCTAGATCTTATTTTTACAGCAAATAGGGTACCAGTCACATCTCACACGACTTTCCAAGGCTTTCCTAGAGCCTTCAGCAGGCCAAGAGTGAATAACATTTTCTCCTACAAGGCTGAATGCAGCCAGTATGCAGACGAACACATCATGGATGATTATTTTCTGTGGTATTGTGATACCGTGTGGAGACCTTACCACCTTGCTGCTACTGGGAGAGACAACATTAAAATGTAACGGCTGCAAACAACTTACAAGCACATGTAAATTAAATACATCTTCACGAAAACCCTTGAAATCATGGTAATTGATGTCAGACTCCTCGTAATTGACTCCCTGACCGTTTTACAAAGTAACAGCTTTTTGGTTTTTTTTCTTTTGAAGTGCTCACTTGAAAACACATATTAGCAGTAAAAATTCTCTTCAAAACTGAGCAGTAGTTGTAAACTACTTCCTTTTAAAAATTATAAAAAATTAGAATGAACTGAAAAGAAAAGCTAGGAGGAACATATTTTCAGGTGAACTTTCAGTCAGTTATCATATAGTAACCCTTCAATAATAAAATCTTGCTGGCTAATTACATATTATTCTTCTTTAAGATAAAAGTCCATGCTAGCAACTAATAGAATATCCATTCAAAAGTAAGGATTATATGCATGTATGCAATAATTTGGACTTTGCCAAAATGAATTTTCCTACAGCCAAAAGAAAACACTTTCTAAAAAAGAGTGAAAAATCTGACTTTAATTTTAATGGAAGCCTTTTTCCTTATAATTTTAATCTTTCCAGTCACAAGTAACATCCTTTTTCAAATCCTTACACAGTAAGGGACTAAAGCCAGAGGAGTGTTTTGAAGCAATGCAGCTTGTACATCATGGTGGCAAAAAGGCAGTCCCCCTCCAGCGGTGGAGGCGTCGCTCCGGTATCTTCCTACTTACGCTGTGATGGGCTCCTGTCTCAGCACTTGCTACGGAAATGAAATTATTATGGGATTTTTGAGGAAAACACAGGAGACAGAGACAGCAAATTAACAACTTTACAACGAACAACTTTCTCACTCAGCCACAGGGTGGGGGCGTAGCTTTGGTGATGGTGATTTCTCCTATCAGGGTGTATTGTTATTTAATTAGGATCTCCTAAAAGAAAGTCTTGCCCCAAACAGAAAGAAAACCGTTTGATGATTTTAGAAAAGAGATCAACTGGACGCAAAATGAGTAAATAAATGAAAATGCTGTAGTGACTTTCAGAAGAAATCGAAAAGTTAAATGTAAATTACTTGAAAGACAACCAGTGAGTTTAGAGTCTCATCTCACCTTCTGGAGATTCGCCTTCCCTGTCCATGTCCCGGACCCGCTCTGCAGTGCTCTCCCGCATCCCAGAGCGCTCAGAGACCGCACAGAGCCCAGAGCCACGCTGGCCAGTCCCTCCCCTCGGTGCTTTTCCCTCGGGCCCCCGACACTCGGGGAGATAAGACCTTTCCCACTCGTTCCCTTTTGAACAATCGTGTTCCAGGCTGACTCGGAGTGAGGGGACCGTTTGTCACTGATGGGGATGCAGACAGTGCTACTGCAGGGTATTACAAGAGCCATAACTGTACACCTTGACCCAAGACTACCTCATTAAGAGACATGGGGAAATAAAATGTTGAGACTTAATAAAGACAATTTCTACAACTAGGGCTGAAAGCATTTGAGATATTTTCTTTACACTGCAGACCTGCAGCCTGCTGCAACTGTGTCTTGACCCAAGAGCTGCTTTTTCATTCCATGTAACGCAATATCCATGAAGCCTTGAGATGACAATTGCGTATCTTAAACTACCAACACTTACTCCTCAATAGAAAACTTAATAATCAGAATAATGATCAGTCAAGTCAGAAAAAAAAGCCCATGTTGAGATAACAAAAAGTTCAAGAGGTATTTTGGTTTAGCCTGGGGAAGATGACAATTATTACATTATTTGTTACATTTAGTTTTGCTAGGTTTACTTTTTAAGGTAGTGCATCCAATAAGTGTCTCTACTATTATACCTCTTAGGAGTTCTCATTATTAACATTTTTAAATTTTCCTCTTGAAACCTTTTTCCTTAATGAAAAAAAAAAAAAAAAGGCATTTGTAGTTTGACAAAAGCCTGGCAGTGTTCTTATGGTGGAATGAAGATATTTGGGAGAATCTCCACCGGGTGTGAACCAAGTTAGCTTTCTGAGAATGAGGGGAGTAGTGCTGAATTGCAGCCCTCAGTCTGGTTTTGTGTCCCGTTTGCCCTGTTCATCCCTGCCCTTATGCTTTGCACAAGCAATCGCAACAACTTAAAACCTCTGCATTTTGGATTGACAGCAATGAAACATGTTTTTCGTATTTATTCTTTGTTGGCATGGAAGTCTGTGATACCTTATCATCTGTGTCCATTGTGCTGTGTGCATTCCCGTGTGACAACCGAGCCGTGTGTGTGAGCACCCCAGGGCGGCGGGCAGGGCAGGGGGCCCGCAGCCCCGGGGACAATTCCCTGCTGGTGCAGGGACCGCGGTGCGCTCGTCGCGCTGCGCCGTGTTCGTGTGGCGTGGGGTGAGCCCGGTGTCTGGCCGCGCTGTGTGACCGCGCTGTACGGGCTGTGTGACCGCGCTGTACGGGCTGTGTGACCGCGCTGTACGGGCTGTGTGACCGCGCTGTACGGGCTGTGTGACCGCGCTGTACGGGCTGTGTGACCGCGCTGTACGGGCTGTGTGACCGCGCTGTACGGGCTGTGTGACCGCGCTGTACGGGCTGTGTGACCGCGCTGTACGGGCTGTGTGACCGCGCTGTACGGGCTGTGTGACCGCGCTGTACGGGCTGTGTGACCGCGCTGTACGGGCTGTGTGACCGCGCTGTACGGGCTGTGTGACCGCGCTGTACGGGCTGTGTGACCGCGCTGTACGGGCTGTGTGACCGCGCTGTACGGGCTGTGTGACCGCGCTGTACGGGCTGTGTGACCGCGCTGTACGGGCTGTGTGACCGCGCTGTACGGGCTGTGTGACCGCGCTGTACGGGCTGTGTGACCGCGCTGTACGGGCTGTGTGACCGCGCTGTACGGGCTGTGTGACCGCGCTGTACGGGCTGTGTGACCGCGCTGTACGGGCTGTGTGACCGCGCTGTACGGGCTGTGTGACCGCGCTGTACGGGCTGTGTGACCGCGCTGTACGGGCTGTGTGACCGCGCTGTACGGGCTGTGTGACCGCGCTGTGCGGGCTGTGTGAGCCCAGTGTCCGGCCGCGCTGTGTGACCGCGCTGTGTCATCGCGCTGTGCAACACAACACTCTGTGAAGGGCAGGGGGGCGAGAGGGCGAGGTGTGCGGGCTCTGCAGAGCACGGGGGTGAGGCGGTGTATGTGGGAGCGGATGAGAGAGTGCGGGTGAGAGGTGGGGTGTGAGGGGCTCCGTGTGTGAGGGGCTCCGTGTGTGAGGGGCTCCGTGTGTGAGGGGCTCTGGGTGTGAGGGGCTGCGTGTGTGAGGGGCTCTGTGTGTGAGGGGCTGCGTGTGTGAGGGGCTCCGTGTGGGGGGGGCTGCGTGTGGGGGGGGCGCTGG
>WAAE01003228.1:108388-270720 GCA_013400495.1 Nicator chloris
GTGTGAGGGGCTCTGTGTGTGAGGGGCTGCGTGTGAGGGGCTCTGTGTGTGAGGGGCTCTGTGTGTGAGGGGCTACGTGTGTGAGGGGCTGCGTGTGTGAGGGGCTGAGTGTGCGAGGGGCTGCGTGTGAGGAGGACACACGGCTCTGAGGATGTGCGGGACGAGAAGACGAGGACAGGCGGCTTCGAGGGTGCACGAGACGAGGAGATGAGAAAGCCACACTTCCCTCTCTCTCACCCCGCCCCGCTGCCCTCCGCCGGCCCCCGGGGCCGGGCTCCGCCGCCTGCGCCCGCCCCGTCCCTCCTTCCCCTCGCTCCCCCTCCCCGCCACCGGGACTTCCCTTGGCGCTCTATTCAGCGGTGCCGCGCCGCTACCCCGGCATGTCCCGCAGCCGGGCTTCGCCCAGCGCCCGGCCTCTGTAACGCCGCCAGCCGCGGCCGAGGCAGGGCCGAGGGGGCCATGGGGGGCTCCTGAGGGAGCGGGTAGCGGAGCGCCCGGTCCGCGCCGCCACCATGGAGCCGCCGCCGCCCGGCGCCCCCAGCGCGGCCGAGCCCGCCGGCTGCCCCAAGGACACCGACCGCCAGCTGCGCCTCCGCCTCTGCGTCCTCAACGAGATCCTCAGCACCGAGCGCGACTACGTGGGGACCCTCCGCTTCCTGCAGTCGGTGAGCGGCACGGCGGGGCCGGGCGGCCGGCCCTCAGCGGCTCCTCCCGGCGGGCCGGGGGCTGCGGGGGTGGCGGGGCACAAGCTGTGGGAGTGCCGGTGCCCGGGTCCGCGGCGCCGAGAGTTTGTGTTGGACAGGCCCGGGCGCGGGGGCAGCGCGGGGCCGCAGAGCCGCGGCTCTCCGCGGGCCCGGCCGGGGCTCTGCTCTCGGGATGCCTCGTGCCCTTGGTGGTTGTTGTTTAGAAGTTGCTTTTACACCCCCTTGGAAAATCTACCCTGACTCTCAGTTATTTATAAATAAATATTGTACATATATATTTATTTAATAGTAAACATAAATTTGACTATGTCGGGTGTGTCTGTGCATGTGGAAACAATTATACCTGCCTCTGAAATTATTCACGGGCTAGTTCAGAAGAAAAAATCCATCTGGATATTTCCATTTTCCTATATAGGTTCTCAGTGTGGAACTCATCTGTGTACCACCACACTCCTGTAAATAACTAGAAGAGCCTGCAGGAAAAGTTACTAGATAACAGATATAGCATAAAAAAAAAAAAGAAGATGAATAAACTAGTGATCACACAGAGAACAAAAAGCAAAGGAGGTCTCTGCAGAGATTTCTAAAAGGTTGGTTAGGGCAGAAATTCTTTCTGGTGTTTTCCTAAACTCTGATTTCGTCTAAAAGAGCTTAGACCCTGGGCCCCTTTTGACCTGTCCTTCTGGCAAGATTTTTGTTTGTCTGTTTGTTTTTAAAATCACTTTGTCTTCAGTGTTTTTCAGATTCACCAAAGTGGCGAATTGTCTAGCATAAAAGATAAATGACAAGGATGTGGTTGCTTTGTGAACTAGTCTCTACTTGAACCCTCCTCTTCTCTCTCCAGTAGTTGAACTCGGAGCCTTTAATTTGAGTTTTCCAACTGAAGTGCCAGTTAGCTTCATTTAGAACTGTGGTTCTGTCTCAGTGCGAGGAGGTTTTCTTGCAAAAGCTGTAAGATGTAGAGGAGCCCCACCCTACAGACAAAACAAAACCAAAATCCGTCAGAAAACTCCTCTGTCCTAAGTACTGAATTTGAGATTTTGTTAGCTGCAAGCTAGAATGTAGATTCAAGCTACATATATTTTTAATTCTGGTTCTTACAGCTAAATGTATTCACAGTGTTAGCTAAATGGGATTTTCATGTATTAAAAAACCAAACCAGGTCTCTCATTAACTTGGCAGTTTTCATTAGAGCCGTAGTGAGTAATACGCCCAAGTAATGGCAGGAGAAGGTCCTGACAGAGTGCACTCGCTGAGATCTTGGCTGGCACTGCTGGCAGTCAGGGCCCTTCTGAGGCACTTTGTCACCAGAGGTACAGTGGCTCTAGTGTTACCCGCTGGTGTTGGTTCTGGAAGTGAAGCTTTACCCCCCTGCAGAATTTGTGTTTTGGTAATTATGTTTGAATAAAGCATTGAGAGGTAGGATCTTATCTCTGGGCCTAAGTTCAGAGCAGCATTCATACACAGGCTTAACTTAATGCACATGTGAAATATTCATGTGCTGTCCTAAATAATGCCAGTTCTTCAGTCATTGACCTACATCTGACTTGTACAGAGACTGAATCTCTGTACAACTGCTTTCGGATAGCTGAATGGTGTTAGCCCCAAGGAAAGGAGAATGAGGATCTACTGCAGCGTGTCAGGGTAAAAGGAGCAGTAGTGGGATGGAATTTTGACAAATAAAATTTGGATTGTGAAATATTTTCTGCATCAATTATGTGGATGGCAATAACTTACTCCTTCTAACAAGACAGCCCACAGGAAAGAATTCCGCCCCACCTCCCACACTGCAACACAACGTGCAAGGATCATATCGTCTATATAATCACTGGGATTAGATGCAGTTACAGGCCAGAAGTTTTGCTTTATGGCACTGATGAAATACTGCTGTAGCCCTGGGACTCTGTATTCTCAGCTCTGCTTGGCCTCACAAATGCAGGCCACGGAACTCCTGTTTGTTGGCTCTCCTGAGCGTGCTGGCATTGCTGCCCAGGAGCCACCCTCCTGCCCCAGGATATCTGTTTCCCCCACTCAGGTTCTGTGTGGGCAGCACTTACCCAGTGCAAAATAAACTGTTATCCTTCCTGGGGTAACACACCAGGTTAACACTTCAGTGTGATTGGGCAAGGTCAGTTGTTTTTTCCATAATGTGAATTGTACTGAAGTGGTTTGTACTCCATATGATCCAGATGTAATTTTGGCTGTACTGAAAGACTGCAGTTCTGTGCAGGAGAACTGCAGTACCCAGATCTTCTTGAAGCTTGTTCCTATCAAAAAGGAGATGAGACAGATGTGGGGTATGGGTTCCTTTGCTTAAGAAACTTCAATAGCTTGGGTTAAATGAAGGAAAGCTAGATCTCATATCTTTTATCATCATAATGAGTTTCCTCCAAGTAGGCTGGAACAGTTGTGCTTATGTGAGGGAATCTGTGCTCTTGGTTAAATATTTGCTATTGAAGCCCTAGTCCTCATTAAGTGTTCTCAATAAACAACATTTTAAAAAGCAAACAGCTAAATTCTATGGGTTTATTCACAGCACTGAGGTTGCTTGCTAGTAACAGCTTCCTGTGTTCCCTGGTAATGTACAAGAATCTCTTAAGTATTTAGAATCTTGTAAGTATTTAATGCTATGCATTTGCAAATAAATCAAAGTAACTTCAATTTACTTACAGTATTTTAATCTGTTTTAGGAGATGAATATGTGATGATTTTTAAGAAAAGGTTTCCTTTTTCTTTTCTTTTTCTATGTTTAGAAATGTTTTTCCACTTAGCTGCAGGGGAAAATAGGTTCATTATTAGCATAAGGACTCAGTCCCTATTTGCTTTGCCTGAAAGATTGTGGTCCATATTTAGCTTTCATAAATTGATAAAGTGAGTATATAAAGTTTAATATAAAGCATAACTAAAGTTATAATTAAATAAGTAAAGTTATAGAACATGGAGTTCTATTTTCTAACAATAAAAATCGTGTTAGTCACTGTTAAGAATATTTTATTGTGAGTTGTGTACTCACATAATGAAAATGCTACAGATGTTTATTTATTTAAATAAAATAGTCTATAGAATCTGTTATGCTTCATACCTAAAGTAGTTTTGACAAATGGTGTTATATCTGCAAATTTAACTTAGATGCCCCATCATTTTTCACTTTGTATGTGATGTGTAGTAATTTTATTCCATTTAATTTTGGACATGAGAAGGCCTTTCTAGTCAGTTTAGCTCCTCTTTAGTTTCTGGTACTCCTGTTGATATTTGTATTATATGTGTGTGTATATATATATATATATATATATAATATATATATTAATGTGTATTATCTATTATAGTATAATGTATCATAACTATGGAGAGAATGAAACTCAATAGCTTTACCCTGTAGTTTGTTCCACATCTTACAAGGTGACATGATCAATTCCAAGGGATATGGCTGTTTCTTAAATCAGTCTGGATTTTATATTAAATTGTGATACGATACTATATATACCATTAATTCAATAGTCCCAGCTGTCCTAGATATTTCCTCAAAATAAGGAAGGAGAGGGGAAAACTCTTTTCTGCCAGCTCACAGCTGATGACCTGAAGTTACTGATTTAATTATGAATACACGCACAATATTGTGTCCTGTCACAATATTTGCCATTTTGTGAGGCAGGGATGGTATTATTGCTAATTATGGAATCATCCTTGAAGAAATGCTGTGCAACTCAGGAGTATTAATAGACAATACAGCAGTTATACAGCTGTGTACTAGTAAAGGGTACTAGTACAGGTACTAGTACTGTACTGACTGTACTAGTAAAGGGTCATTACACAGCCAAACTTTTTAAGCAGCAGAGAGAACTGCATGGAGTAGATGGAAATGTACTGCTTCTAACATCATTAAAGAACTACTGATCACAGAAGAAGCAAAGTGGAAAATGGTCAGAACCTAACGGAACTTTAGTAAAAGTTTCAGGAGTAAGATGAACTTCAAAGACATAAAGGCAGATAATTCTGTTGTAAGTCTCTGGTGTGATCATAAACCATAAGGATTCTCAGTCTCCAGACTTTAAGATTCGAGTAATCCTTTAGCCTCTTTTAACTCTGTAATGTGTACAGAAATGTTTATATTGTCCTATGTCATTTTGTAAATCCTTTTTTGTGTGGCGGAATCACAGCAGGTGATAATTTAGTTAGTGACCAGCTGGGTAAATGCCAGCTTCTGTCTGGTGGCATGCAGTCCTGTGCAGGAATGTGAGGCTGCCAGCACACTGCTGGAGGTGCAGTGTCTGCAGGGTGCAGCCCTCAGGCTTACCCAGGCTCCGGGTAACTGTTCTTGAGTGTCACTTGGTATGGAGAAGTCATGCACAGTTTGTTGGGGAAAGAAAGGTTGTGGTGTGTTTGACTGTTGCATGGTCATTCCACAGAAACCCAGTTAAATCGGACGCTAATATTTCAGTAATTAAAGACCAGGTCTCAAGTAAGGAGACACAGGAGCCCTGAGCAATTTCAGACATACTCATTGAGCATCATTCTAACAACATGAAATAGTGAGTACACAGTGGTTAGCTGGCAGGTTTTTAAAGGGTTTTTTTGCCATTTTGTAGATATAATCAAAAATTACATGCAAAAGTGTTGGAGCAGTAGTTATGCAATACACTGGATTGCAGTGGTAGATATTTTATTACATAACCTTTCCCCCCCCATTCCTTTATTTCACCAAGCATTTGGCTCAAACCTGCACATGCAGCTCCCACAGCTTAGATAATTGTGAATATATAAAGCCAAGTTGTTCTCTACATTGTATATAAATATGTCTCTTTCATCTTTCAGAGACAAACCACCAACTCGTAAATTTTAATGTCAGAACGACAGGATGTACTTTTAGCTTGAGCAATTGCTGTTTATTCTGTGCAGACGTGGAAACAGTAGGAAAGGTGAATTGTTCTTACCAGATAGGTATCAAATTGGATAAGTAATTGTACCAGTACTATTTTTAGGTTTTAGTATCATGCATTCCTTTATTTTTGTATGAAAACTAGAAGTCCTCTTCAATCCTATCAATTGTATGAGTGTTACATTAGGACATGTGCCATCAGATAAATTAGCCCACATCCTACAGTGTCAAAATATTTATGTTTTGCTCCCCTTTCTTGCTTGCTTTGTAGATATAATTGATCTGCCTCTGGGTTTTGCACTCCACCCATCTTGAAACATGATAAGCATCACAGGCTTTGTTTGGTCTTCTCCCGCCCCCCCTTCCCTTTCTGTTTCACAATCTTGTTTGCATCCCAGATGAGGCTCTGGTGCTCTAATAAGGTAGCAAACAGACCATTTGTCTCGGCTGTGAGCTGTGGTTTCCTGTCCTACCCTGCTCTCTGCCTGTTCACCCTCAGCAGACACAGATAAACGCTGATTCTGGAAGGTGAACCATATGGTTTGAGTAATGTTGCTCCTTTATTACGATACAGCTAAAAGAGCGTTTGGGGAAGAGGAAGGAGATGGGAAAGGAAATTGTTTGGAAGTGATCTAAATTAGCTTTGCTGATCTGTTGTTTTGGGTCAGTTGGTCACCTACACCTACAGCCAGTTGTTAGAACTGCAAATGATCAAGATGTTCCTCTGTTTTGTTTTAAAGTCATGGAGCTTTTTTTTTTTTTAAAGCCTGGTTCCTGAAGTATGTAAATTGAGGAAGATTACGGCTTTCATTTTAAATGGCATGTTTGTAGCCCTTCTGGTTGTAAAGTACGAATTGAAGATAAAATATTAGCAAAACAAGAATGCTCCTGAGTTTTTAGGGGCTTTTGTTATGACTCTTGAATTTGAGGCTGGCAATTTTGCTAGTAGAGTTTTCTATTTAGACCAAGTGTAGTGCAAAATCAGCAGCTAAAGGCTGAAATGCAAATAGATTAAAAGGTTCTTTTTCCCCAGATAGAAAGAAAGTGAAGAAAACAGTCTGGATGTAGAAAGATGAAGCAAAAGTTAGAAACTGAAAAGCAAAACAAAACAAAGAGAAAATACTCTGAAAATACTTATTCACCTGAGCCTGTGGTCTAGAGAGCCCAGTTTTGAGCCACAGGTCTAAGATCAGGGCTGGAGGATCCAGAATACCCAGGTCATCTCCTGCTCTGAGCTGCATGAGCTTGGCGTGTTGCTTTGAAAACAATGTGCCGAGCTCATGCCTTTTGCAGTGAGGCTTTACAAATCAGTTATGTAGGAGCACAGCAGGTTTTTTATGTGAAAGAAGGTGTTTATTCTTTTTGCACTCTCACAGAATTAACATGGTGAGAAAATACGAATAAATTCCCGATGTAGGTTCACCAGTTTACTGCCATACAAGTGAGAACTAAAACTAATTTATTTTTGCTTCCCTTAACTCCTTGCAGTTTGGTGTGCATCTGACCCTTATCTCAGACCTCCTTTGGTCTTGTCACATCCTCCGGAATGAGGTGTCTGACCTCGTCCTGGCTCTGCATCTCTCCCTCCTCTTGGTTGCTGTGCTGGGATCAATCAGCCCTTTTGCCGTTTGTCCCTCCCTCTCACTTCAGGCATGCCAGTTGTTGTTTGAACATGTGCCATGATCTCTGAGGGAGCAGGGAGTGTTTGGCTGCCCCGGGCTTTCCCAGAGCCACGCTGGTGCCTCTGCAGCAAAACTGCCCTGCGATAGCACTGTGGGTGGGAGCTGGGGGAAGGAAGGGACAGAGTCCCTGGGCTCTGGTAGGAAGGGGCATGGGGATCAAAAAATGAACCAAGCATCCCGGAGAGCAGCATATTCGAGTTGCTTGGTACATAGCTGGATGCATGTTTGATTTTACAACATTTTCTGCTGATATTTGCAGAAAGCAGACTGATACCCATTAGGGGAACTTGTTTGTCCCTAAATATAGGAAGCAGAAAAGTTTAAAAACTTTGAACATTTTCCACTCCCCAGGTCACACAGTATTTCTGCCATAGGCAGGAGTACTGGTTTTCAGGAGTGGGAAATGTAATTCTTCAATTTTATGTTGTATCGTAGAATCATGAAAAGCAGCCTTGGAAAGAATCTTGTCAAACCGACCCATCGTGTTCTGATATGGAAAGATCTTCATTTCTGATGGTTTGTCCTGGTGTTTAGATGTTGTTAATATTAGAAATGTCTTCGTAAAGCCTAACACAGTGTCTAATCTTTTAGTACTCTTTTTTCCTTTGCATCAATCCCTTAAATACTTCAAGAACGTTTTCACATTTTGCTTCAGATTATGCTAAATTGTCTAATTGTTTAATTTGCTTTCTCAAAAGCTATTCAGTTTTACTTCTGGTAATTCCTGTGCTGTTATCTGGATTCTTTAATCTATTTGTGTCCTGAGCTCTAGTGCCCAAACCACCAGGTGCAAGGCACTCCCAAGGCTTTAGCAGTGCCAAGTGAGGCAGTGGATTACTTAACAGGTTTTGTACAGTATTGTTGTCACAGGAGAGCAACGTTTGTCTGAGTTTGTACCTGCATTTGGGGACAACTCATTGCTCCTACCAGTGAGTGTGACTGGGTGTCAGTGTAAAGCATTTATGGGAGCAGTCAGGTAATCAGACTTCTGAGGGGTGCCCTGCAAGTGCAGCACTGAGCCCTCCTAAGGGAAGAGAGTGACGTGTTTGCAGGCCAGCTTTCCTGTGTGCACATCCTGGCACTGCCAGAGGCATCCCACACAGAGGGTTTCTGAGCCTTGAAAACGCAGCATCTCCCAAGCACAGTGTCTGCCTTCAGGCACCCCAATGAGTCTGGGACAGATTCAGCTTTCAAGAAATTACTTGTTTCTGTTGCCTGCCCATTGTTTGCTTGAGGCATTTACAAGAAAATATAAAGGAACTGTGTGAATTTCTGTCTTCTTTCCAGCTGTAGAATCCCTTTTCTGTTTTTGTCTCCCCAAATGGATTTCCTGCCTGCAATGGTAAAGGCCTTGCACAGTTGTAGCGTGTTTTAGGATGTAAATGGTGACATATCTTTTGATTTTTATGAAGCTTGAAATTCCTGTGCAAATGGTAGCCTGTCCTGGTTACCAGGAGTGAGTACAGCTAGAGACAAGGAAAAACTTGAAATAAGCAACCATGTCATTTCTCAATCTGCTACAAAGACTTCTTGTGGAGCAAGGCAATTCATGCAAAGCCATCTCATTCAGACTGAACACTACCTTTGACTGCTTTTCCCTTCTGTATCATAAATTGTAGGCTTGGACTGGGGATTGCACCAACAGCATGTGTGGATCTGACCAAAGTGTTTAAATATTGCTGCAGATGAAGAGTCCTGCTTAATTACCCAGTCAGGCGTGATGGAAGTTTTCACACTACCTCTGCAGGTGTGATTGAGTCAAGCTGTTGCAGACGTGGAGAACTGCAGTGGATCTGTACTGGGACAGAACCTCAGGGGGCTGTCTGGTTAAAACACCTGCCTGCTGCGTATCACCGTCCTCCTTCTGTAGATGCCATCCATCTGGGGAGACATTGGCTCCCTTTGAACTGCAGATCTCAAGAGCAGAGTCAGAGAAAACAGCTCTGTGATGAGAAAACAGTTCCTTCACTCTTCCTCCTTGCTTACACAGCTGAATGCCATGTGTCAGGCCATGAGACAGAGTGCCCTAAGCTGAATGTTGCTCAGATAGACCGTTTCAAACCTAGGGACAGAAAGGCAGAATTGACTGTTCTGGCATTGTGAGGCTCGTCTTAGGCCTGTCTGCCCTTTCACCCAGTGCTATCAGCACAAAAACTTGTTACAAACCAGCTGGCAGTGCCACTTCCTACACTTCTGGAAACAGTGACAGTTTTATGTCATGTATCTTTCAGTGCAGAGAGGGCCATAGTTTTGTAAATCCTGATTATTTAAAGGTTGGTATGAGATGATGGGACTGTGGGACTGGGTTACATGAGCATTTAGGTTCATGTGAGGATACTAGGTCGTTCTCACTGCTATTCCCATTGCTAAAATTATTTTTTATGGAAGCGTATCAGCCATACAAATAATACCTCGTTGCAGTTAATCTGATGTCTCATGACTCATGGAGTAAATTTTGTGACCATTCTTAACCTTTCATTTTGTACTTCTGGTTTTGCTGTGGTCAGTTCTTGTGCTAACAGGTTAATTTGTTGGTTCCCAAACCACTTTGCTTATCTAAAATGAGGGCATTTATTTTTTTTTAACAAATGCAGTTGTTTAGTCCTTAAAAATCTTTATAGACTAGTCTTAATTTATGTGGCTCAGTAATACATTTTCAGTTAAAAAAAAAAAAAGAAGGCGCAAACCATCTGATAGGCAGAGTGTTGTTTATATATTCCCTGTGGATTTGTCAGTTGTTAAGATAACACTAACTAAGTGAAAGGACCAACATTTCCAGGGCTCCTGCCTCAAGCATATGTTAGGAACTGTTTGACTGTATGTTTTGTGTGTGAAACTTGATGTGATTGGGCCAGGACTTTGGCTTGCACAAATCAGGCTGCTGGTTTAGTTGTGAACCAGAGCTGCTGCCAGTGACACCAAACCCACATCCTTTCTGCTGACATGTCTTGGCCCAGGGTGTCAGAATGGGCAAATGCTAATGCCTGAGAGGCACACTGCTTGCTCCTTCCCTGAGAACACCTCTTTCACACAGAAATTGCTACAGTCCTTTGCACCAGTGACCCTGACTGCTGAGCTTGCCACCAAGGAGCTGATGCTTATCTTTAGGGTCTGAGCAATTTACTAAGAAACAGCTTTAAACCCATGGGTCTCATTTTACTGTATGTCTGCCAGATGTTTACTACCTTTGTACATGACAGAATGGGCTTAGATTTTAAAAAAGCCTAACAACATCATCCATATCCTCTTATACCTTCTTTTATCTACAGTAAATCACATTAGTGATAGCACTTTTGTCTTGAAAGTTTTGCCTGCTCATGCTTCTGGCATCCTAGCATGGTTAATTTGGAACAACCTGTCTTGGGATACATGAAGGAAATACTTGCAGGAAAGAGGGGAAAACATAAAAGGTTGCATTCAGGGATTACTTTGGATGCTGAGGAAGATGACAATGAGAGGAGTTCCCTGATATTCAAAGTGTGTGTGTCACTGGTGGATAGCCTGGCAGACTCCTGATAAGAACTCACTAAAATGCAAGTTCTTATCTCAGATGGGTGGGTGGGTTTCAGCTACACAGCAAAGTCTCTGGTCCCATGGGACTTTCTGTCTAATCTGGCAACTGCTTTGAATGCATCACCTCACAGGGAGCCTTGGCTGTTAACCTCATCACAAGGTGGCTAAAAAAGCCGCTTCCATTTTGTATCAGGGGGCAGTAACGGAAGACTGTAAAAGTTTTTTTGATTCGCAGACCTCATTCTTAAATAGCATCCATGTTGTTGTGGGAAAAATGGACAAGCTCAATGTAGGTATACATGAGCAGGCTGTGTGCTATTTAATATGTAGGTCACAGAGGAGAAGGCATGGATACAGAAGTTTACCTGTGTTGTGAGACCAGGTCAGTGGTTAATGTCCTGTATTGTTAAGCAAGAGACTTAGGCTACAAATGTAGTAAACCAAACAGTGCCAGGCTTTATTTGGCCCTGTGGCCAACTGGCATGATCTGGTCCTGTCTTGTACCACTGAACTCCGAGTCTCAAAGCAGGATGGCTGCATTCAGCCTGCCTGCTGGGAATGGTCCTTGGCCTATCCTCACTGGCACCATGCCTGACAATTGTTTGGGACAGTGCTCGTGGGCCCAGGCCAGGGCATGCCAGGAAACATTCTCCCAGTTTTCTCCCAGAACCACAAGGCTCAGGTGCATGTCCTGGCCCTGTGGGCTCACCAGTGGAGGCATGGCCCTCGGTCACACACCAGGCTCTGGCGCTTAGTGCTAAAGCAGGACTCTGGGAGATTTGAGCTCACATCCAGACCCAGTGCCAGCTTTTCCTTGAGGGTGTTGATGTGGATGGTGTTACTTCTGATGCTTTGTTATTATATGAAAGTTCTAGGTGCCAGGCCAGAAATGCTAGAAATATGTTTTGTCAGCCTTCCTTAGATGTTGTCATTACTGACTCTTGCCATCATTACTTGGGATCTTTTGTTTATCTGTGGAGGAGAGACAGCAAGGAAGTACAGTTTGAATGGCTGTCAGCTACTTCAGGACAGCGTGAAAAGGAACTGGATGTTAATTACCTAATTCAGTGTCAACATTGACAGTTGTCAGCTGAGATACTGTGGACTGAAAGTACTTTGGTCCTTCATATGAAGAGTGTTTGATCATTTCTCTTTTATTTAGTTCCCTTTTTGTTGAAGAAAATCGAAGGCTTCAAATGATAATCACTGGACACTTGCATATAATTTTTTAGCTCATCCCTCTGGGTGCTGGCGGTTCTGTTTGTTGTGTTGCTGAAACTGCTCAGAAATCAGTTCCGATGGGAAGCAGCTGTTTGTGAGGAGAGGGTGTTGACAAGACAATAAGGGCAGAACAGTGGGGGAAATTTTCCAAAGAGAGCTGCAGAAGTGCATTTGCCTTGAGCACTGGTTTGTCAGAGGCATGATCCCTCAACAGGAAAAGGAGAGATGCGTGTTGGGGAGACACTTTTCACAGAGTTTGTCTCCTTTGTTGGCTCTTAAAAATGTATGTGGGAAGCTTCCACTGTTACAAACACATGTCCCATCTTCTGTGCTGGCACGAGTCATTTGTTCACATGAGGTGAATGTGTTCTGAAAAGTTGCCAGTGAATCAGTAATGGTTTTCAGGCTATATGGACCACAGACAGTATTTTTGGGAGGTATAGTTGAGAAGTGAGATTTACCAATTAAGTTATTTATACCAGAGAAAAGTACCGTGGGAATTTTAACTTAGTCATTAAATGGTAGAGGGGATATGAAATATGGTGCATTGAATGTTGCAGTACCTGTTTTGCTGGGCTTTTTACCGAGTAGGTCTTCAATTTTTCCAGCACTGAATTCCCAGGGTTGTGCTGTATTCAGTCCTCTGGCTGTGACATTGCCTCCATGTTCTTGCTTGCTACAGCCTTTCTTTCCAATGATTGCAAAGCCCTTGTGCAAGGACAGACAATCTTACTGTAGATGGCTTTTTTCACTTCTGTGCATTCATCCTTTCAACACTTGGAAGAAGCATTTGCCAGAATAACTGCACTTAGAAGTTAGGGAACAAGAGCAAAAAACATTTAGAAACAAAATTGGACCACTGAATGGAAAGTATACTCCAGGCTTTTGAAATAAACACAATTGGAAAGAATATTGGTTTTAGATGAATGGAAGAAGTCAAAAAGAAGCACAGGTCAATACTTTGTATTGAAGTAAATACTTCTGTGGTTAGAATGGGTCACTAAGACATATGACAACCTTACATAATCTTTCACTATTCACTAGCTATGGTGGTTCTCTGAAAAAATCAGCTGTGGACAGTTCCTTTTGTTATAAATTAATGCTTATGCACAGTTTTTATTACTTTGCTTTGATTTTTGTTGTTGGGTTGGGTTTTTTGTATGTTTGCCAAATGCAGCAATTACTCAGTGAGCAAAGCAGTCCCTGAAGAAATGTGTTTTTCTCTTTTTGACTGTTAAGCAAGCCTGCCTTTCTCCAAGTGTGCTCGGCTTCATCTTGATTTTTGGTAGGGTGAATAGATCAAGCTGATGAAACTTGCTTTATGGATCAATCTGTTGGTGAAGAGTGCTGGAAGTTTTCTGCAGTTATACTGTGCATACTCTGTTATAAGAGATCCTTTTGCACAATACAGGCCATCTTTCTTAAGCAGTTGCACAAGAAAAGCCACAATATTTGGAAAGTAAAGTATGAATCAAAATTTTTACAGCACACAACCAGAGGAACTGAAATTTGCAAACAGCAAGCAAGAATGAAATTGCAGTGGCAGCAGTTAGCATGTCCAGGTGGTGTGTGGAGGCAAGGCTGCATGACATCAGTTCTCCTTTCATGTGGCTCTGGGTGAGCTGTGGGGCAGCCTGGTAGCAAAATGCGCTTCGATCCGGTGGAAACTTTTCAGACTATTTCACTTAGAGAAGAAGAAAATTTTGTTGTGAAGTGCATTAAGAATAAAGATGCTGGTTCATGCAGCACTTTTTTGGCTGGATTGTCTCAAAATAGAGCACCAGTGTTTAGGAGATGGAGGAACTGAGGTGCAGAAAGGCAAAATGAGTTGTCCAAAGGGTGCAGATGAAGTAATTAAAGAGCCTTGTCTTAATTTCTTACCTTTAGGAGACAAAGCTGAGCAAAAGATGTCACATAAATGATGTGACTTTTTTTTGTGAAAAGGTGCAACAAATATGTTAACTCTTCATTCAGTCTTGTGACAACCAGCTGACACATCCTAGGCAGATAGCACTCGATGAATTGGTGGTCTTAGCTCAGTTCCAGGGGGACTGTTAGGCATAACCAGAGGTAGTGTCTGTGCACAGACAAAGAATCCATGGGGATGGGAGGCATTAACAGTTTTCCCTTCTGGGAGTACCTCTGCTGGATGCAGGAGACTGTGTTGGGAGAGTCTTTCAGCCCAAGGGTTCCTGTGTGAACATAAGGTGTAGAATGTAAGTCTTGGCCCTTCAGGAACTGCCAGACAGCACTTTCCCAATACTCTCAGGGAGTAGTAAAAATGTAAAAAAAGAAGCTATATTAGGTCTCAGAATAACTCAGTGGCAGTTGTCTGAACAGTTGTGCTCATGCTAAAATCTCGGCAAGTCCAAGTGCAAACACTTGGACATCTGGTTTCATGCTTGCCTAGTCTGTGTGCTAGCTGCTGAAACAAATCCTTCTCAACACTATACAGAAGTACTTTTTAAAGCAGTAAATGCAAGCCTGAGTTCTGCAATCAAGCACACACTGAGCACAAAGGGTGTAAAAACCAGAAATGAAGTGAAAATGTCAGTAGTACTGCTGTACAGGGGTTTGAATGCCCCTGCATTCACTAGAAAAAAATGGTGAGGAGCTGCAAAGTAAAACTGTCTGATGCCAAGCTGAATCCAAGGTGAAATTTTGAAAAAGTTGTTACAAAAGTCAGTATCTAGAACACTTCACTTACATGGCTTCTCTGCACTTGTTTTTTTTTTGGTGAGGAGCTGGAACTTCAGAGATGCCACAGAAAGGAAGTTTCTTCCTCTGTAATTTTGTAGCTCCAAGGTTCAGACTTGAAGTTTGAATGCAAATTAAAGAAGTATTTTAAGCCCAAAATTCACCACGGAACCATGTCCTCTGGGACAAGAACATTTATTTTTGGTAGATTTTGTACCCCTCTGCACAATTCTGATCTTCTAAGGCTTCACCTCCTTCCTTTTCATTAATTTTAAAGATACCTCTTCAGTCTGTACTTTTTGGGTGTTGTCCTTAAAAGTTCTCCTTTATATAAAAATATTTTTGTTCACCAGTTCTGACTCTGAGACGCCATGACTACTTTATTCAAACTAACCCCGTACCAAAATAAAAAAGTAGCATGATACATCTCTGCAAACCATGAGACTATTGAACCATTTGCATAAGAGATTGGTGAGATTTTGAGCAAGAGTGGTATGTGGAGAGGTGGAGTAATGCCCTCATAGGAGTACTACTTGCCTTTTCTCACATGCCAGCTGATGTGATCTGTCTAGAAAATCAAGACATGCTGAGACACCTGGTCTGGTGGGTACTGTAGCACGGGGTGGGGTTGGACTGCTTTCCTCAGTTCTGCATCCCTGCACCAATACAGCATCCTGTTCTGTCTTGTGTCCCACATCACAAATCCTCCACTGTCCCCACCATCTGTTTCTGTTCTGCTTCACTCCAGCAGTTCATGAGGTGGGATGCAAGTACCTTTGTCCAAGGGGAAAGAAAAGAGAGAACATGGTGTTTTCAGCTTCCTGCTGCAGGAGGGCATTGCCACTGTTGCATGGCTCAAAGGAGATGGACAGGTGAAGTTCCACCAGGACTGGCTGATGCAGAACACAACACAACATGAATATTGTGCATAATTTGAGATCATAATTTCAGTATTGGCCATTGCAAACTATTGGAAATGCCAGTGTATGTGATATGCCATTATCCTGGAATCCATATTTCACTTAATTATCTTAGAGCGCAGTAGACCAAAGCAGAAGATATTCCCACCAATGTCAATGTCTAACTCCCTGGTTAGAGCTTTGGTTTCTGTTTGGAAGCGTGTTGAAGTGAGGTGACCGTGCCAGTTAATGCCGTACCTGTTTGCCTGGCCCCATTGCTTAGAGGTGAAGTCCACAGTGTAAATGGGTGTCTGGGCTTGTCTCCTCAGCTGCTACAGCTTTCTGTATAAATGCAGATTAAAGGCTACAGTGGTTTGTTTAAATGCATAAATGTTCAGTTATAGAGGGCAGTGTTTAAGCAACAGATGCACTCTTGTCAGAAACAGAGGTCTAACCTTCAGGAGAGGAAGGAACAGAATAGAGGACAAAAATTGCTTTGGTTGTCTTGTGTAAATCAGTTTGCAAATGAGAGTCACAGTCCTTAGCCCAAATGCACATTAATTAACAGTTTGTAGTTGACTTGGAGATGACAGCTGGAGTGGCTGAGTATTAGGCACTTACCTTGATTTTAGAATCAAGAAATGTTAAATACGGATGATACTTGAGTGGCAGTTTCAAAGGAGGAAGAGAAACATACTGTCTTAGTCTGCTTCTGTTTTCTAGGCTTATGTTATTTTGTTGTATTTGCTGTGTAAGCAAGTTTCAGCTGAGCTGGTGGAATTGGTCAGAGGGGTTGAGACTTTGGAATGAAGTGAAAGCAAATTTCCTATGTGGGTTTTTTTGTTTTGTTTTGGTGTATGGGGAGTAATTTGGGCTTGAGTATCCTTTTTTGTTTAATGACACGCCAGCTGTGGCACCAGGGACAGAAATCTCACAATTTTTTCATTGCAAAGCTTCTCATTTAGAGGTATATTACCTGTCCACTGTAATGTGCATTTAAGTGGAATTCGGCTAAGTTAATAACTTCTGTCTTCACTCATCATTATACAAATCTTTTCTTAAAGAAAAAGTCTCTCTTTCCCAGCAGTCTAAACATCAGGCAGTGACAGGAGCTAGGTAGAAATCTCCCTGTCTGTTGTGTGTCTAGGTACTATGATACTCTGTTGTCAAACTTGTCTGTTTTCTCTTGCCTCTAGAAGCTTTTGGGTAGGACATACAGTCCCAGACACTCAGATGATTTCCTGCATGTCCTTTGTGTTAGGCTCTGTGGTGCTGTCAGAATTCTGGGATGCCTCTCCAACAGGGGAATCTGCTTTGGAGTACCTAGAAGGTTTGTTGCTTCATTATATGTAGATCTCCTTAAGAGCACTTCTGAAAAGGGCACTCGGTGCCTGATGAGGCAATCCTTCTATCACACCTTGTCCTTGTTGGTGCAGTTCCTATGTTTGCAGAAGTGAGGGAGAAGGAAGACAAAAGATGTGTATCAATTTCAGATTGGTTTCAAGTGTGAAGTTCAGACATGGTGAATGCCATAGGAAGTTCTCTCTCCACGTCTTTCTTTAATCAGAGAACTTTAATAAGTTCTCTCTCCACGTCTTTGAGATGTGTGAGGTGTGCATGATGCACGTGCCAATGTTTCATACACACTGAAAAAGTTCTCGTTGTTTTCACAGAAAGCACATTTCAGGAGAGAGATGGAGAGGAACCACGAAATGCCATTTCTCCACATTCTGTCTCTTCTTGAAGACAGTATGGGTATGGGCAGGGCAATGTTAGTATTAGAAGAAAGATACCAGTGGTTCTGCTATAAAATCAACTGAGAAAGTTTTCATGGGTCCAGAACTTGACAAAAGTAATTGTGCAAAGGTCGCATGATTAAGGATTAAGGGAGAATGCTGAAAAGTTGTTAATTTAATCCTCAGATGTATGCAACAAGGTTTTTTGTTATTTTTGGTGTTATTTGCACAAAACCACTTTTTTGAGGATTCATCTGCTCTTACACTTCATTTGCCAGCTTTAACTGGAGCTGCCTTTACAGTGATTTTAGAATAAAATAACTGTTTTCAAGGTGACTAGTACTTATTTTAATTTTCAAGGTGATAAACAGAAGGTTATGAGTTGCTGAGAAATAAAGTATGTTTTCTTTTCCCTTCATGTAAAGTTCATCAGCCATTTGGCTTATGAAGGAATGATATACCCAAAGACATAAAGAAGATGGCAAGAGAACAGATTAGAAAAATAATGTCCTATGTATTTCAGATTCAGTTGATTTTATAGTCTGTGTATATATGTAGAACTTAACTTTGCAGGCAGTATTACAAATGCAGGAGTGCTAATACTTCTACAACATATCTGAAATTTTGTTCCTGGGCATTAATGGAGGAATACGCAAGAGCAGAGGAATGAGAGTCTGTTGGGTTTGTACCTGCACAATCAGAGGAGTTGTGTGCACGTCCCCCATGCACAGGGCCTGGGGCTGCATGCTCTGGGCAGAAGGCTCTGCACCCTGCTTAGCCCAGGAAGAGAAGCAATGAGGCCTGGCTAGAATACTTGCACACTCCTACCTAAAAATCTTCTTTGCCAGTAAATTGCTGCTAGTTTGGAGCAGTTTGCTGCTTTCTACGTGTTTCAGTTTTTAGTTTCTAAAACATGCCAGAACAGTACCTCCCACAGCATACACACACAGAGACACGCACACACACAAATCTATGTACATGTGTGAACACTTTGCCCATTTATTAATGGGAGGTACCCTCTAGGCTATAGCAGAATTATGGGGTTCTTGGTTTTTTTGCAGTGAATTCTTGTTACTGGCTTGACTAAAGTCTTGATGAGTTTACACAGCAGTGATAACTCCAAAGGCATAAGCTATTGATGTGTGGTACAACTACTAAAGCATGTATAAAGTCTTGGCAGAATCTGAAGTGAGTTATGGAGGGTATTCTTGCATAAAGTGTGATGCTAAATATTACATGAAGCTGCTCCTCCTTAGCAGCTCATATCTCCTTTCCAGGTTTTGAATTCTACAGTTGCAGTGGCTGTTTCTTCAGCAAAACATCAAAATGAACCAAGAAAAACTTGCTATTTTTTTCATACCATGCAAATCTTTCATTAAATAAAATGCCAGGGAGGTATAGATTTGCTTCAGTGGTGGGAACACAGTAGAAACTTCAGTCCCTGCTACTTTGAATTCTAAGAGAAAAAAATGTAATCTATAAATGAGTGGAGGAATTTGAAGCCACTAGTTCTTCAGAGACAATTCAAGCAGAATACAATGATTATTCTGAGGGCCAGGTATGAGGGAGCAACAAGAAAACATTTCTCTTAATTTCTGAATGATAGCTTGCTGTGTTGGAGAAGAGTTGTGCTCCTAGCAGAGCCAAGAGTAAGCACAGTAAGGTATAGGCAGGCCTCTGGAAGTGAATTAAAAGAAAAGGGTTTTGAAAAGAGAAGAAAAAGGCTAAAAAGTCCAATGAGTAGACTTCAGGAACTGAGGTCTAGTGTTCCCTTCAAAAGCAACTGAAAAGCCGTTTGTCTGACATGCTGCTTCATATCCTGTCCTGTCTGTACCCGGAGTGTTTGTATCCAAAAGCAAGGAGCCAATCCATATTCCCCTGTCTGAGTTTGCCACCAAGGATGTCCTGTGTGGACGCTGGGGAGTTGGCATGGGCAGCCCTGGCTGTGCTCCTCCAGAAATGTGTGTGGGGATTGCAGCTTCCCTGACTGATTATTTCCTGTTACCTGATTTTATGTATTCATAACACTTACGCTTTTGGTCTCATTGAAATTTGTGAGGGCTCTTAAATAGATCTGAGTGAAAAGTTCAGAAGTTTAGTTTGAGGTGTTTCTTTGGTATCTCAAACTGAGCAGGCTGGCACGGTGCTGAGGCAGAGGAGTAGCTCACATCAACTGCCTGAGAGCAGGGACAGTAGCTTCCAGCAGCAGAGGGGTAACCAAGAAAAGAGCTGTTGAAGTCCTAAGTCATTCCAGTTCTTAGCAAAGTAAATGTGACTTACTTTTGTAAGTCAATCCAAACAATTTACCCTGACTTCTCCAAAAGCCAAGCATATTTAAAACCAGAACAAATCCCTAAAGACACATAAAAAGTGTGGACTCTTATTTAAAAAAAAAAAAAAAAAAAAAAAAAAAAAAAAAAAATGAAACAAAAGTAATCTTGGAAGTATGCATTTCACTAAGGTAAAAATGTGAAATCCAGTTTTATGAGGCTGTTACCAGTGGTAGGAAAGATACCATGGGAGACATCCTGTGATACTGGGTGGGTGTTTCACATTTGGGAGAGGTTAATAATGTAAAATCACTACCTAAGTCATCTTTTCTTACCAGATAATTTGTTTTCTTTCTGATTCCAAATATGTCCTGAAAATACAGAGACTTGAAGATTCTGTGGTAATGCAGAAGATGACACTATGAATTTGTGATGTGGCTGTCAGAACACTAATATCCTCTGTCATTGAAGCAAAATGACCTAACTTGTTTAAGAATTTTCTCCTTCTAATTGGGGCAGTGTGTAATTCTCCCACATTTCTGGCTAGTCACTTGGGCCAAAAGAATAAGTGTGCTTTGTCTGCCTGGATTTTCAAAGATATAAATCACTGGACTGTTTTCAGTGGTACATTGAAATTCTCTTTCTGGGTTCTCCTGGGGAAACCAGACACTGTCAGCTTTCCTTCCATGCCTGGCTCTGCTGTCTCTGTATACAGGAGCACCGTAGTAGAAAGGAAGTTTGCTCTGCAGTCAAAAGAATTTTACCCTTGTTCATAAGTTACAATTTAGCTCCAGAACCTTGCTGGCTTCACCTTTTTCTAAATTCTTGGCATCCAGCTGCCTCATTTCCACTTGTCTTTGTCCTGGATAGTTTTCTTTTGCTGAGAAGTGGTTTCCTCACTCTACTTCTTTAGTGGTTCAACTGCATTTTTTGCTCCTGTAGACAGTATTTCCCCCTAGCACTCTTGCCTCACAGCCGGGTATTCCCACACTTTATAAATATGCTTGCAGTGGTGCCATGAGCTGTCCTTTCTTATTTATGGATAGAATTGCAAATTTGATCCAGATGGTGATGTTTTTTTAAAGTCTGCTTCTGAAATCTGTTTGCAAGATATGGTCTGCCTGAGCATATGCCTGATAGTCTGTTTTTGGGAGATCTCCTTTCAGAATTCCTGTGTTATTTTTGCTGTATCAAAGTTGTGCTTCATTAAATGACCTGAGTCAGTGGAACTGGATCCTTTTGTTTGCCACAGCAGCACAGGTACTGTCTAAAATCTGCTTAGACTTATGTGCTATTTTGTCAGAATTGTTTCTGAAAGACTTCGTGCTCTTTGAGCTTAATAAGAAAAAAATACTATTTTATGATCTGTAGTAAATGGCAATTAATGATCCAATTAGTAGTAATTACTAGCTTTGTATCAAGAAGACCTTTGACAGTAGTTCTATCTATACTGGGGGTTTGGGTTTCTCAGTGCCAGTGTGGTTAATGGTGCTTGTACTGCCTGGCTGTGTCTGAGCTACCCAGCTGGAGCTTGCACACAGACCTTCTTGGTTTCTCTTGGGGGCTTAGTCTCATGCAATTTGTATTGCCTCTTTTGGTTTTCTCTCATTCTGTTATCTCTTTATGTTCCTACATTCCTTGGTTCTTAAAACCAGCAAACAAAAATTCTTTGGCTTTTAGAGTGCCTTAGCACTTTTTCTTAAGCGTGTAAATTGTCATTAAATGCCATAAAGAGGTCTCTGACAGCTTCAGTTTTATGAAGTTGTGTCTCTTTTGAATAAAGAGCTCCACAGTTGTACAGCAGAGGTGTGTGATGGAGTATGGTGAAGTCTGTGCATCAGTCAAATTGAGACCAGCTTGTGGAATCAGTGTATGAGCACTGAAAGTTTCAGAATTCAAAAGGCAAAGAGTTAAAATACCTCCCAACCCCCACTCCCACAGACACCCTTCTGATTTTAAAGGCTGCTAACCTCTCCTAGCTGATAGGCCTCTGCCATGTAGTTCATTTGTTGGTCCATAATCAACAAGCTTAACACACTCAGCTTCTTGTTCCAGGTAGAAATCACGCTGGCAGATAAGCAAGGAGGAGCATGGGTGGCATTGTCATCTTCTGTGGAATGCCCAAACTGTGCCTGTCCAAGGGACACAGCTCTGGTTTGTGGGTACATTTAAGTCCATTCGTAGCTGGCTTTGAGGAGACTGAGCAACTAGTGGCTGTGGGTGGAAAAATAGAATGCAAATGTCTTTTGTCCTGAACTTTCAAATCACTGTGGTTGCGCTGTCAAAAAGACTTGCAAAGCAGAAATATATTATCATCATCTTGGACAAATTCAGGACCAACAGAACTTGGCAAAACCTGCTTTTGAGTGTTAGTGCCACACTGCACAGCCTGTGTAGGACAGTGACCCAAAGCCTCTTTGAGGCAACCTCTAGCCACTGCTGACAGCTACTAAACAGATACATGCTTTGGTGTGTAGGATTGTTGGGCAATTTGGCTTCTCTGTTTCAGTGGATATAAACTTCAGCAGTGTTAGGTGTTTGGTAAAAGAGGCTGGAGCTCTCTGCTGCAGAATAGGTGTTCTGTTGCTTTGCTTTGGTGCTGCAGCTTTTTGCCAGTTGTTTCCATAACCTTCCAACCTAGAGCAATGCATGTATCTTCAGACAACATGTTAATAAGAGTAGCCTCTGGAAGAAGTTGTGACACCAGAAACCGGTGGTATTTGTGCACTACTACTTGAGTATTTGGTAAAATTGGTATATAGGACCAGGAGAAGTTGGAACTGCCTCGTCTGTCTTACTAAGAGTCACAATCCCAGAAGTAACAAGCTGTTAAAAAGTCACTCTTTTCACAACTAAATGATGCTAACTGTGAGCAGTATTGAAGTTCGTTCCTTGGAGGAGTTTGTTGTTGCCCCTGCCCTCTGTGGCACTTCTGGAAATGTGAGGACTCATGTGCAGGTCAGGAGCACTGGCAGTCAGGACAGGTGAGTGTGTGCACACACAGGGAGCAAATGGACAAGCACACTGATCCTCCTGCCTGCTGCTGGTACCCTGGTGCTGCCTGCTGCTCCTGCAGCTCTGCCAAAGGGCCGCTCTACTGCCTCAAGTCGTCTGCAGGTCACCAGAGTGCTGAGGTGGTTATTTAGGATGTGGACTTGTCTTTTTTATCTTGTGCGTTGTACTGCTGAGTGAACTTTGGTGAGGTTTGTTTTAAATCACACAGGTTCCTGAAATCAGGGAGAGGTTTTTAATTCCATGTCAATATTGCCTCAAACAGCCATATTCAAAATATAAACCACTATGTTTTCTCACAGCAGAACACTCACTACTGCACTAACCCTTGCTGAGGTCTCCACCCTTCTGCACTGCTTTTTAACTAATTGCAATAAAATGCAACAAAAAATAGCTTTAATAATTGTTGTTCTTATTAACAGGTAAGTCATAGCAAATTTCTGCACTTCGGTTTCCCACTAGCTTTCATTTTTGCATAAAATCTTGGTATTGTAGGTATCTGGGGAGCATGGAAAGAGACAAGAGTGCAGAAGGAGGTGAAATTTTGCTTATCATATGGCCCAATTAAATAATTAACTCTATGGGTTTGTGTCTCAGGTTTCATGGGGCAATAATGGTTTTACCATGGCTCTTGGTTTTAGCACCAGATTTCCCCCTTTTCGACTTGGTAATTGTCAAAAAAATGGGCCAGCACGGACTGTAGGTCCTTTCAAGCTGACACCTGTTGCCATCTGTATTTACTTTTTTTTTTTTTGCATTTTTGCACACTGCAGTGTTAATAAACTCCTTTTGCCCAGTGAGTGCGAATAGGTGACATCAGTGCAGTTAGAATTCATGTTGTCATGGGGAACTCAAGTGCAGTGTTTATCTGTGCTGCTGCTTCCTCCCAGTTACCTGATGCAGAAGTTACCGCTTCAGTGTACAGATTTTCCTTTGAAACTTGCTGTGGAAGGCAGAGGATGTGCTGCTTTTGCTGAGGTTTTGTTATCAGAGGGCTGTTGCCCACGGGCCGTGTGCCCGTGTGCTCAGCACCAGGGCCGGAGCGGCTGCTCTGTTCCGCAGGCTGGGACGCAGCCTGGACAGGCTGCAGAGGCCTGCCAGCTGTTTTAAGGACAGGTGCCAGCACTTGAGAGCTTTGCCTTCCCTTCCCTGCACACATCAACATCTCTGAGAAGTATCAGTTTGATTTACAGGGAGACACAGAAACAAATACAGGCTGGGAAAGGGAACAGGAAAGAGAAAAATTGCCGGGTTGGAGGGGGAAGGGGAGAAGTGGCCAAGGAAAGGGAAATAAAGACAGACAGAAAGACAGAGAAAAAACTGTTTCCCCTTTTATGGGGAAAGGGAGCCTTCAAATCAGGATGACTGCGTTCAGCTGTTCAGGCCACTTTATACCCATGAACTTGCAATTAAATGCGGAAGTGGCAAACAAAAGAGGAGCTAAAAGAAGATATTGTTAAATAGTCAGCATTGGAGGATGTAGAGGGAAACTCAGAAAATGGACAGAGCCCAAGTCATGAATAAGCACTCAGTTTCCTGGGATTCTGCTGTGGGTGGGAGGAGTGCTGGAGTTGCTGGAGGCCTCTGTCATTCAGAAGCGCTGCGGTGGCAGAGACCCTTTGTGCTTCTCCCCTGGTTGCTGCCACAAAGAGAGGTTTTATTCAATTTCATGGTGCTGAGTCGACAGGCCTCCTTCTACTAAGCAAGGGGTTTATTCCCCAGGCCAAGCTCTCAGAGAGCCTCTGTGAACCTCGATTGTTGTTTGGCTTGGATGTACATTGTCTGCTGCTTGAATTTTTCTTGATCTTTTGCCTAGATAACCTCTACTGGTTCCTGTTTTGCTTTGGAAAATTACACATGCCTGATCAGTTTTTCCTGGATTATTTCACAGTATGGAGACACCCAAAGGGAGTCAGGACTGTTGCCTCGTGGGCTGGCCAGATGGTTCTGAAGTTTTTTTGGTGGTGTTATTTTTTGGGGGGCAAGTAAGAGTAAAAGCTTGCCTACTCTCCTGATGGAAGTGCACACACGTTTCTAGCAACTTGTGCTGGTGAGAGGTAATCCTCACTTATTCCTGTGAGTCCATGTGCTTCTTGCTTCTAGTCAGAAGATAAATTAGTATAATCAAAACATTATTTAGAGCTTTGAAAGCATTTTGGAATTCTTTTGTCTGGAAGGTGGGGGGGTGGGGGTGTGAGGTTCATGGGAACCAGGAGCAAACAGTGATTTGACAGGTTAGGATAAAGCTGTCACATTTATTCCCTTGCCATATATCTTTTGAGTAATAAAATGGAAATAGATTTTCTTAATGTTTGTGAAGACCTTAGTGGAACACAAAGGATGCTTTGTTGAATTTAACAACATCAGATCTAAAATTCATAACCTGTGAGAACAGAATGGGGGGGTTCCTGTGCCATAATCTGCCAAACTCACTGAAGTAAAGGAGATTTAACTTCAGGAAGGAGTCAACAGAAAAGGAACACATTCTTTGGGATCAAGCCTCATGAGTCTGTGGCAAGCATCTGAAATGCTCATGTATTAAAGATGGTTCTATAAACTAGTTTTTTGGGGTTTTTATTACTCTGAGGACTGAAGCAATGTTCAGATTGTAGCACATGATTTAAACTGAAGTGTGTATATTATTAGTGGGGACTACAGTGTGTCTGAGCCCGTAGAGAGTGAAAGTAGGTCATTCTGGGTCCTTTGTAGCATTTCAACTCCAATACCAGTTTGCTTCAGCATATGAAATCAGGCTGATGGAAGCCCTTGAATGGGGTGGTTATTTTGATAGCTCTCTGACTGATACTGTCGTTACATTCTGCTAGTTCCTTTTAACTTCTTTCCAAGGTTGTATCTGTTTGATGATTTTCGAGGTTATTTTATTTCTTTCACGTGTACAGGGTTGGATTTGAGATACCGACCCGTGTTGGTGCTGCTGTGGAAGGGACAACAAGCAGGTTTTTCTGTCAGCATTTGGCAGAGCAGAGATACAGAACGCTGATGCAAAGCTTGTAGTTCCTTTTGTTGCCACAGTGCTGTGTGGATTAGGCATTGTTGTAACGGAGACATTTGGCTGCCTCATGCCAGTTGTCTGCAAATTGTCTCTACAATGCAAATGTAGTTGTTGCGTTTATGACTTCTTACAGTCAAGTGTGCTGGCACCAAATACCGTGCTGCACTACCCAGTGCCAGACAGATTTGTACAGGTGTGTGGTGGGACCAGCCTGGTATGGATTCTGGGCTCTGTGCCTAACACGCCTTGCTGGCCACATAATACACTCCCTCACACTGCAAGGTATGGGCAGACATGACTGGGAAACCCATTGAAAATGTCACCTTTTCCTGATACCAATAATGAACAACTGCATTGATTACAAACTATGACATGATTGGAAGTCTGGGAGTGACATGGAACCCGAGGGATGTTACCACATTTTCTTGGATTGGAGGAACCCCCTAAAAGTTTTATGGAACTTTCCAAGTTTGCAGAAGAACTGGATTAGCAATCACAGAGCAGGATCTGTCCTAAATACTTGCTATCAATATATGCCTGCTGCTTGTAGTCAGCATTGTCAGGCTTGGATGGAATGTGAAGTAAAGCATCTCCCCAAACTGAGATTGCTTATGTCTCCCGAAGTTTTCCTTGTGGTTAGGGAAAGCATTGCTATGATTTTACTCACAGTAGTTCATCTCTCCCATCATTTCCAGCTTTCAGTACTTCTGGCTAATTTGGTAATTTGACTTTTGTGCAAGGATTGCTGTCTAAGGGAAGAAGTGGCTGTTTATAATTTTTATTTCTTTCCTCTCTGTTTTCTAGCATATGGAAAAACTGTGAGCTAAGCAATGTTGATTAAATTTATTCTGCATTGTCACCTACATGATTTAATCCAAACCTCCGGGGCTGTGTTTTGCTTTGCTGGCATGAATGTTCTGTCTCATGAGGCCTTTCAGGCTGCTGCAGGAGTGCTCTTTGCTGCCTAACCCAAATCCCTGGCAGGACCATTGCCCTGTGGCAGGCGTGTATTTGCCTGTTTCTGAAAACACTCACCTTCCAGTGGCATTTCTAGTCCTGTCACTGTGACCAGCTGGCCAGCACATAACCCGTGATTCTGTGCTGGAGCAGAGATGGGTGGAAATGGACAGCAGATTCATGGGAGGACAGGATGAGCGATGGGGAAAAGACAAGACTTCAGGTTCAAGTGGGAAGTGAAGTCAGGTAGAGGAAATAAACCTTTCTGTTCTTAGCAAGACTGATTGTGTATTAGCAGCTGGAACTGACATCTGTCAAAGATCTCTTGTGTTGCAGTCCTGCACCCACAGCCATAGGATGCACTGTAAAGGAGTTACATGTTAGAAAAACTCCATCTGTCACTAGCTCCAGATGAACTCTTGCCTCAGTGTCAACAGATGTCCCTTCCCACTCTTACTGATATTTCACTGTAATTTCAAAATAAAGAGACAGAAATTATTTTCTTGGTTTAGGTAATATTTCTTCTTTTCTCTCTAGTAAGGACTCAATGTAAAGAAGTAGTACCACAGTAACAACTTACACTGTATTAGCTGGACTCTTGGGTAATGTAATACAGAGTACAAACAGATGCAGCGGCAACAATGCCCTTGGTAGCAGGACCAGCATTTTAAAAATGCATGTGTGCATGGGAAAGCAAGAAAAGAGGGCAAGGAAAATTGAGTAATATCAGCCAACATCTTGGTAGGGGTTGGGACAAACTCTCAGGGTTGAGTTGTGTGAAGGGATGTAATGGAAAGAGATTGTCCTCTGCTGTAAACTGCTTGACCTATCTCTTGGATTCAGTGCAGGCAGGTGATGCTAGTCCATGCTTTTCAGGGAGGAATCATTTCTCTCAGAGGCTGAACACAGTCTTAGTGCACAAGGAGAGATCCAGCACTGCAAGTTAGCGTGGCAGAGAATGAGGGGCAGTGTTACAGAGGAAAAGCTGTCTGTTTGTGGAGCACTGAGTAAGGGACATGGCTGCCTCCTGACTCGGTGTATCTGAGGTGGAAGGAGCTGGGTGATGGGGTTTGTGTGTAGCTCACATGCAGTTGACTGGAGCTCAGTAATGCAGCTTGTGGTGCGTGTTATGGCTGCTGTGACTCCTGCATTTTCTCCTGAAGGTTTCATCCTTTTGCATATCTACACCTGACCAGCCTCACTGGTGTGAGGTGGCGGGGTGTGGGAGTAAACTATTCCAACTGAAACACCTTAAACTGGTTCTGTCTAGAAAGAAGACCCCCTGCAGTGATTCCTCTGACTAGCAGTTCTTTTAATATTGGTACAAGTTCAGGCTATTGTGAGATAGATACAGACACCTTTCCCTCTGCTTGAGGAAGGCAAGGCTGCTGTGGGTTGACTGGGCAGTCTTTACAGCTCAAGTGTAAATGTAATGAATCTTATGTTCCCCTTTTGATGGATTTAATTTTAGAAAGTGTAAATTCCTCTTTTCTATCAACACTTGAATCCTATTAAAAAAAAAGGCAAGTATTTAATTCAGTTTGTCACCAAATAGAGTTTTCTCTAAGGATGAAGTAACCAAGGGTAGTGTAGAGTGGGTTATAAAAGTCAGGAAAAACTATTTATTTACTTTGTAATGTCTGGTATAGGTTTTGGAGTTGCCTGGGTTATAGTTGGGAAAACTGTGAGCAGAAGGTGATTTGGGAATTTCAGTCCTAATTGAACTGTCAGGTTTTCTTTCTTCTTGTGGTACATGCATTTTTTAAGTCTGAATCTTTCTTGGCTGAGCATGTGTTGTTCTGGTTCCCTCAGAATGCTTGTGGGAGCTGGGGCACAGCAATGGGCTCACTGAGCTGCCCTTGGCTGGAGCTCCCTTGGCAGTCACTGCTGCTCATCTGTTGTTGGACATTATTCAGAAGCAGTCGAGTGGAGACAATTTTATACAAGTTCACAGGAAGAAAATGAGGGCAAATCTCCAGGAGATGGTTCTGCCTGGTGGTACATTCTCCCAGATGAGACCACTGCAGAGCAGCGCTGCACCGAGATTGGGTTTCCTTCTCACGAGTTACTTGCTATGGACACCAGTCCAAGAGAGCTCAGGAATAATGCAGAGGTGTTTTTAAATTCTCCTATATTCCTTGCATCTTAAAGACTTTTGTAGTTGTTCAGTGCAGCATTTACAAGGTTTAAACCTCTGTCTGCAAAGATAATGATAAATAATAAAAATACTTAGCAAGACCCCAGAGTTTGGAAGTGAAACACTGCTGCTTACAGGATTTGTCTATCTAAAGTCTAAAGAAGTAGCCCTGATTACAGCCTGAGATCACTGAGATGTTTTGGCACTGATTATCAGGACAGCTATAGGAAAGCTGAAGGTGACATGGACATTATATCCTGGTCTAAAGACATCCCAGATGGGTTGTGTCTCTATGTGGTGTTATTTCGGTATTTTTTAATGTATAGTCTTTGCTAATATGTATAGTAATACATGAGGTACCACAGTCTTGACAGCAACTATTTTAGTGGGGAAAACGATCATTTGGTCTTAGTAGTCTTCCTGAAGAGCTATTGAATTAAATGTTATTTCATCCTTAGTCCTTTCTATGAATGGAATATGGCACCTGAGTTCAGTCAGGGATTGAAAGATTTTATCTAACAGCCGTGAATACCGAGGGGACTCTTTGGTTAAATAGACTGGCTCTGACTTTCACTGACATTCCCAGGTGTGCTGCTTTCTCTTGTAGTCACTTGGGCTTTCTATCCACAGCCACCTTCTGCATGCATGACAATGAGGCTGCTGAATGTTAATGGTAGTGAAAACATTGGCCTGTGCAAATTGACCTGACCGGGATCATTATCATTTTATTACATATCCCCTATACGTTAAAGTTTTACTGTTTGCAGTTGAATTAATTCCACTGGATGTTAATTCACTGGGTCAAAGGAATTCTAACAAACTGGACGCTGCCCACACTAATTCTGGATCTCCCTTATTCCTTTTTCATGTGTTCATGTATCTTATTAGAATAATTTCAGTGTCAGTCATGTTTCTGGGGGCAGAATCAGAAAAGGTATTTAGAATTCTAAGTTATGTTGTGGCCCACAGGCTGCTTTTATAGATAGCTTTGATTTCCTGGGTGTTGCTGTTCAGCGCTTGTTTTGATTGCTGTATGTTGTTGTTAGAAATTACTAAAACATGTTCTTTGCAGCCTGGTAGCCAGGAGAGAGACAGACAAAGGCAGGCCCTTCTCATCTGTGATCTTTAGCAGAGAGCTATGAGTTACTGGAAAAGGGATCTGGTCTTGTGATTACTGCAACAAAAGAGGAGCCTGGACTCGATGTGTTCCGTAGTTCCTCAAGAGAATTACACTGTAGTGTGGATCACTTTTCTGTGCAGAAAAGTGATCCACACTGCAGTGTAATTGCACTTATTGTACTTAATTACTTGTCCACACTACCTATTGGGGCTTCATCGCTTCTGAATAAAAGCTATTTTTTTTGCTGTTTTTCTGTATTCCTTTAATTGGATCAGATGGGGTTCCCCAGAAGACTGCAAATAACTCCTTTAGAAGAAGCTAGATGTGGCAGTTTTGAGGCCAAATTTAGCCCACCGTCTGTAACCAAATGGGCTGTGTTACGGGACTGACTTGGAGTATTTCCCTGTGCAGAGTAGATGCGTGCTTGCCAAGGGCTGGAACAAAGTGAAGCTGCCCTGAGGTATCAGGAGGAAGCAGCAGCAGAGAAGGTGAATCAGTAAGGATTGGGCTGGCAACACTCTTGCTTTTTCATACACAGCATTAGGAATAGTGGAAGTGGCAGAAAAGAAATAGGCTGAAGGAGATAGACACAGAGCCGCAGCTTTTGCTCATGGCCTACCTATTTTTGCCTTTTCTTCTGAACCTGCCTTTCTTAATGTGTAAGCCAAGAAATGTGGCTGTCCACAACGACCAGGTTTTTGGTACACGTGCAGTGTAGCCAGTATTTCCTAGGAAGTGATGGACCCTTGCATGCTACTCCTTGGCTTTGGAAAGGAAATCGTATGCTTCCAGACACAGAAAAAAGATAGCCTACGTATCCATCAGGTTGAATATGTCTAACTTAGAGCATGAAAAGGTGCAAGGCTTTTGCAGGCAATCCCCTGAGGTGCTGCCCCAGCTACTGGCCAGCTGGAGGCTTTCTGTTGCTACAACAGATTTGGAATTGTTTTCCTTTCCCTCCTGTTTTGTGTGACTGATTACTGCAGTAAATCTCAGTCCTCTCATCCAGAAGGGTTAAAAATTATTTCTCAAGAACTGCTTTGTGTCTCTCTGGTTGGGGGAGTCTGTCTTTGTGATTTCCTACACTACTATCTCAATTCAAATAAAAAGCAGGCCTGAAATCCGAGGCCCCACACCTATCAGGTAAGTGTTATGATCCCCCACAGAGCTCTGTGTTTGAAATTATTCAGGGGTTGGCCAAACTCTGCATGCAGGGAAGCAGCTACCTCTGAACTGGTGTCTGGCAGTCTGGGTCCCCTCGGCACCTCGGCCGATGGATCGGAATGTGCTGGTAGATACTCATCACTTCACTGGCATTGCAGACTTCCTGCTGAGGCTTCTCCATCTCTTCACAGGGGGTGGAGTAGGTTGTGCTGTGCTGGGGGCACTGCTGCTCATCAGAGCTCCCAGCTGGGCCTCCTTTGCTGTTGCCCCACAGGAGCCGTGGTGCGAACGGCTGAGGCTGTGGCCGTGGCTGGCTCAGCTCGCCAGCTCTGCAGACCTGCTGGCGTGGCTTTAATGCCACTTCAGACACTGTGCCAGAAATGCAGGAGCTGTGATGCTGGACTACCCTGAGAAGCTAACCCTAAATTAGAGCTGTGGTTCTGAAGCTGTTCTCGTGGGTGGGCAGGAGAGGGAAAGGAGTGATTGCCATGCCATGCACTTCCCTGTTCAAGCCTCACAGCACTGCTTCATGAGTTGCACTGGAGGAAGTGGAGTGCGGAGTAAAGTAGCAGCAGTTTGAGGGAGCAGGAAAAGAGGAAGATTGAGATGAGATTGATCAGTGGGCTGTAGGTCACAGGTACTTAGAATCTCCTTCTGTCAGAGTGAAAGGAAGAGCACAGTGCTGACTTCTGGGGCCTATAGCTGCCTGTATGGCTAAGACATCTTTGCAAGGAGTCAGACTCAAGCAGGGCTGTATCCTTTTGCAAAAGAGTCTAAACTTCATGGAGCTTAGATCAGTTCTCCAATATGCTGTGGAAGAATCCGGGGTAGTTATACTGACTGAGTAGAAATTCTCTTCAAGGAAATCAAGCGCAGAAGTTAGTTCAGAATGGTTTGCTTAGAGAGATCCAATCTTTTCTCTCTTGAGGCAAATCAAGGTTATTATTCCATTATGTATTTTGGCAGAAGAGAAGCTGACATGGTGGCCATTTGCTTGTGTCTGTAGGTGCTGTAGTAGATGTACACACAGTTGCACAGTAGGTCATACTTCTTTCCCTATAGCTCCCCTGGGGTCCCTGCAGATCCCGTGGGCAGAATGGGGTGACATTCAGAAAATCAAGCCTAGTGATTTTCTGCATATTATGTGAAAATTGAAATAATCCCTGCCCTGTTTGGTTGAGAGGAATGATTGTGGCTGCACTGAAAAATGTTGGGGTATCTTGCAGTAAGTGTGTGGATGTTGCTCATTTTTGGAGGCCTTGAGCCTCACTGTTTGCTGCTAATGCATTTAGGATTGTGATGTGTTACAGGCTGAACATCTGGCTTGGTGTTCACAGGCATCACTACAGGGTCATCTTCTCCTGAAGTGTTGAATTTCACAGGATACTGTTACTCTAGCCAAGCCCAAAAGTGAACCTCTGCAGCATCATGAAGCTTCCCATGACTGCTTTCTTAATGCTGGAAAGCAAACACAACATTAATTGTGATACTGTTAGGAATTGTACAGGACATAATAGGTACATAGGAACTCTCTCTCTCTGCCTTCCATAGTAATGTTTTATATGTATCTGAAAATACGTTCCCTATCAGACGTTGTTGGTGTCTCACTTGTTTTGTTTCCATGCGGTCTTGGTGAGGCTGATGGGCTTGACACTTTCTGAGACCGAGGCTTTGTGTTGCAGCAAGGAACTCTTTAATGTTTAGTGGAGTACACTAACCTGTGTTTGAGAGGAAAGTTATCATTCTCTCCTCTTAGACCACCACCAAGAAGACAGATGGGTGCCTACAGCAATGGTGGTTTTGGAAGAATCAATATGTGACCCACAGATCTCTCTTGACACAGTAGCCAGTTGAGAAAAGTATTAGGTCATTACTAGGGAGACCTAAATTCAACTTGACCAAATTTTTATATAATCATATGAAAAATACTTAGGTGGATAGATTTTAAATATTCTTTACGAGCTCCAAGTCCCATACCCTGCCTTCTCTTTCCAGTACTGTAGTTGATTAACAGCTGTAGAGCAGCAGGATGTATCAGCTTGTGTATTCTAGTCACGTGTGTCTCGCCCCAGGTGAGAATTACAACTGCCTTGCTGCTGAGAGGGTAAGTAACCAAAGTAAGAAGGAGTCCCTATTCCAGAAGGAGTAGGGAGATCAAAGTAGAGTATTGGACAAATGATGCTACAAAATATGCCTGAAAGTTTGCTGTACTTGGATAGTGCCAGTGAGATCAGCTGATGGCTTGGGTACACAGTTGCTTGTGTTGGCTACCAGAATGTGACAGTCACTGACACAAGATGACACTTTTCAGGTATGATGTCCATCAGTTTAATGCAAAAATCTTGGAAATTCTTTGGCCATGCTGCTCATGGAGCTCTAATTCTCACTGAGACCACTTACAGCATTATCTTACATTTTTCTAGATAACCTTGCTTATTTTTTTATTCCTGACTAAATGCAGGGGTCTTATATTTTTAAGAAGGTGAAATCAGGTTATGTAGTTCTGTTGATGATAGCAACTGTGTAAATGTTTTTGCTGAGATGTGAGAAAAGGGGAGGACTTACCTGCAGAATTTACTGTGAGCAGCATCTTCTTTGTACCATCAGACAATCACACGTGGAGTTCTCACTATTTATTTCTAAGCAAAGTCTGGTCCAGTTATTTGGTTGGTGTATTGCAGAATCACCTTGTAAGAGACAGAAACGTTTCTACTCCCAAGGCAGGACAAGCTGAAGGCAGCTGATGTCTCGTGCTGGTTTTCTCACCCCCCAGCAAAAGTGTCCCTGGTGCAGCTGTTCAGAAGGCAGCAGATCATGTAACTCAGCTCAGTGAGACCGAAGTCCTGCAAGGTGTTCCATATTAGAAAGGAAAACCACCCAAGATCTATCCACGTAGTGCTACCTGAGCTTGAGTAATTTGATGTCCAGCAGGTATCACTGATGTCACTGAGAAAATGCATACTGGGGATACTGGAAAATTAGATAGCTTTCTGAAGCTGATTGAAGCAACTGAAAGTTTTCTATTTTGGAAACTGCTGGCATAAACCCTTGTTTCTCTGTTAATATTTGTTTATTAGTACAGCTTTGAGTATTAAAGAATAACATTTACAGGTCATCATTAATACAGACTTTCAATATTTTTGTTACCGTGGAAACAAGGTTTACATCTTGAAAATAGTCTTCATTTCTGAAGTGCATAAAGAATACTTCATATATTGAGCAATGTTATTATTGTCAAGTGAAGGCCCTTTCAGAGTAAAAAACTATGTAATGGAGAAGTTTGTCCTAGTTTCATCCTTATTAAAAAATGTATCTTCTTGTGAAACATGTGGCCTGAAAATGTTTTTAATTATGAAAGCATTCTATAGCATTTACTGAGAGATGAGACTGTGCTTTCATGCAGATCCTCTACCAAACACTGTGTCCTCCACTCCTTGTTAACATCATTATGCAATCTCATCTCATCCCCAGAGACTTCTCCATTGTCAAGGGCAGCTGCATTTGCTTATTACAAGAACCTGGGTCATTAGTCACATCAATACGAAACAAAGCTCTTAATCCCATACTATAACTATAAATCAATCCAAATTTCTTTTTAAGTGCAGTTACAATATATAGCCTTGGATGCATTTGCCATAAGGGCTGCTGCTTTTATATATATATATATATATATATATATATATGTATTTAATTGGTTTTCCCCAAAAATTGTCTTCTCTAATAGGCAGAAGAATAAGTAGAATTTTGTGCCTAAGTCAGATCTTACTTGTTTTCAAGGTGAATGGATAAAACTGAGAATCCTACATCTGTGGAAATCTGTCTCTCTGAGCTGCTCTCAGATCTATTCCAGTGCATTGCTGGGAAGCTGTCTGAGTATCTTTCATGCAGGGCTGGTTGAATTCAGATCAATCCTCTTCTATGATAACTTCAGATATTTCAGAAAGTCCTCTCCTCCCAAATCAGGACTAATTGGCTAGCTCCAATAAACGAGGAGTGGATTCTAACATGAAGGATTAACCAGCATTCCTTTTGCTCCTTGTGGAAATGGATGACAGGTCAAGGCTGTCCAGGAGCTACAGCTCGTCAGGCTTTTGCAATAGGATTCAGTATCTGTTCAGTCCATAATGGTTTTTTAAATGGTAGAATTTATGTTTTGCAGAGTCAGTTACTGCGACAGATAATTGATGCACAGGACTAATATGCTGTGCAGTACCTCGGGCAGCAGAGTGTGGGAAGCAAGCCCTGGTCAGGGCCCAGGACAGTGCCCTGCTGTGCTGAGGGGAAAGCCTGAAGCCTCTCGCTGCTGCACAGTTGCTCTTGGGTCGAAGGGGCTGTGCTTCTTGCCCACCGTGGAAGGAGCTGACAATGTCACCAGTCCTGCCCTGTTGGTACAATATCCTGACAGTGCACTGAAATTTCTTGTGTACAGGCAAATGTAAAACCTCCAAGGAAGGACACCCCTCACATCAGAACCAGATTCAACTTTCCAGGCTTGTTTCCAGGATTCAGTTGCTGAGTGCTTTGGGAAGAAACTTGGAGCTGACATTTTTCTGGGAGATACTAATGCAAAGGAGGGAGTGAGAGGTAGATGGTTTCCTTAGGAACACGAAGACCTTAATCATTCCTTTTGTGCATTCTTGTATTGTTTGCCTGTAATGTTTTATCTTGATCTCAGTATTCTTTTGTATTCATTGGGCTGCAATAATTAAGAGATTTGTGAGCATTTGACTAATGCTCTGTCATCTGACCTACATCCCTAGACTGTTTTCCATGTCTTGGTTTGATTATCAGAATGGTTATTAACACTTGATTTTTCTAGAGACAGTTGTGCCAGTCAATTGCTCGTCTTATTTATAACAAAATTTAAACAGCATGCACGCTTCTTTTAATTTTGTAATTAAATTTTGCTTGCATTTGGTAGTCAGATTTCCTGTGGCTTCTTTTGTGGGTACTGAAGTTATAACAGCGTTTTTGTTGGTAAGACTTCACAATTAGAGAAATGCAGGCTGTCAAGGCAGGTCTGCTGTGTGCAGACATACTGCTAGGAATATTGTTTGTGATGGGAGACTTACCTCAGCCTCAGTGACTGCCTCATTGTGCTTAGTGCAATGTAAAATTGATGCTTCTGGGTCAGTGACAGCTTATGTTGCCGTGTGACATTTTGGTAACTGAACCTATTTCTCTTTGTGAGGGAGGCTTTCAGCTCCTCGTATTTCATCTTAGTGGGTGACACTGAAGAGAGCATCTTTAGTGACTAGGACAACTGGGGAGGCTCTTGGGCGTCCTGGAGTTAGCCTGATCATGCCATCGTTGCTCTAGCTTGCAGAAGGGACGCTTGCTGAACTATCATACACACTGATGAGACTTTGCCTTTGGCGCATTCAGGTTCTAGATAAATGTCCAGAGTTGATCAGGCATGTCTGATTTTGTTAGCTAAATGCTCCAAGTCCTGAGAATCCTGGAGATTCATGAGTGAGAGTTTCATGAACTTCGTGAATCCTCAGATTTTAGAAATGGTACAACCTTTTTTTGCCATCTGAGTGTGCGATCCTTACTGAATAACAGAAGAACCTTGGAGTGTCAGTTGTAAGGGTTGCTATCTGAGAGCAAGGGCTGGAATCCATCCTTGTGTTGCTTGACAACTGAGCAGTAAAATCACATATCCTGTTGAAAATGCACTTTCAGATTTCAACCCACAAATAGAACGTTCACGGGGCCTTTTAGAATTGGAGCAGCCAGCATCATTGCCATCAGCATAGTCAAACAGCCATGAAACTGGGCCTTGAGCAGAAGCTTGACTCAAAGGAACTCTTGGCAATGTTATACAAATGTCAGCCCGACAAAGCCTTGTAGTTCTTGTGTTCTCATTGTGACTTGAAGCAGACATTGAAAGGATGGACAGAGCTGGGCTATGACTTCTTTTATTATTGTTGTATAGCCCTGCATGAAAAAGTACTAGTTCCTTCCTTGAATTGTTTCCTCCCAACCTTAACCGTCACTCTTTCTCCTTTATGTGCACACAGTCATGTTAGCTGCTTACACAAATGGCTGTGGTTGTGGGACCTGACAAGGAACTTTAAAACTAAGTGCTACTCATGTGCAAACCTTTTAGCAGTGGTTATTTGCAGTTCAGCTTAGATCTATGGGGAGCAGTTTCAAACTGACCTGATCTAAGATACTTCCATAGAAATCAAAGTATCTGCATTGAGGTTTGCACCTGCTTAACTAAATCCCTTTAAATTAGAGAGATCAAAACACTGTCTTTTGGCCACATTTGAAAAATCTGATACCTCTCCATTTTCATGTTAAGTCTTAATAGAAGTGGTCAGGTCGGAGGAGTTCTAGGCCCTGGAGGTAAGAGAGGAAGGCTGGAGAAGGGAAGACTTAACCGTGGTTATAGAGGGTTGTGCTAGATCTCAGACAGGCAGACTAAATGCCCATAAATCCGTGAGCCCCAGTGGGGGTACCCAGGGGTGCTGAGGGAGCTGGCAGATGTTGCTAAGCTGCTCTCCCATCATCATCTCTGAAAAATAGTGGAGAATGGGAGAGGTGCCTGACAGCTGGAGGAGAAGTCTGTGTTAGTCCCATTTTCTAAAAGTGCAAGACAAAGGACCTGGGAAACTACTGGCCAGTCAGCCTCACATCCATCGCTGGAATGGTGATGTAACAGATCATTCTGGAGGTTATCGTCACCATGTGAAAGTGAAGAAGGTCATCAGGAGCAGTCAGCGTGGATTTATGAAGGGGAAATTGTGCTTGACCAATGATGCCTTTTATGATGGCATGGCAGGATAGGACAGCCAGGGGAAAGCAGTGGATATTTTCCACCTTGACTTCAGCAAGGTTTTTGACACTGACTCCCATAACATCCTCATAGGTAAACTTGGGAAATGTGGGTTGGAGTAGAATCCACTGAAGGGCTGTAGTCAGTGGCATTCCCCAGTACTCAATACTGCCTCCAGCCTTGTTCAGCTTGCTTATCAGTGCCCTGAGCAAAGGGGTAGAATGGACCCTCAGCAAGTTTGTGGAGTATACAGAGCTGGGGGGGAGTGGCTGATACACCTGAAGGCTGAGCTGCTGTTCAGTGGGACCTTGATAGGCTGGAGAATGGACTAGAGGGAAACCAAATGAGGTTCAGCAAAGGTAGTGTACAGGTCTGGAGCATCTCCGATGAGGGGAGATTGTGGTATATGGGCCTGTTTAGTCTAAGGATGAGAAAACTGAGAGGAGATCTCATTAATGCATGTAAATATCTCCAAGGTGGGTGCCAAGAGGATGGGCCGAGGTCTTTTCAGTGGTGCCCAGTGACAGAGTGAGAAGCAGTGGCCATAGACCAAAACACAAGAAGTTCCACCTCAGCGTGAGAGAGAGCTGCTTTCCATGGCGGGTGGCCAGAGCACTGGAACAGCTGCCCAGGGAGGATGTGGAGTCTCCCACTCTGCAGACATTTCAAACCCATCTGGACATGTCCCTGTGTCACCTACTCCAGGGCCTTGGCAGGGGGTTTGGACTGGATGATCTCCAGAGGTCCCTTTTAATTCCCGCTATTCTGTGATTTTGTGATTCTTATATTCACTGGGTGAATTGAGGAGGTTTAGACTTTTGATAAGCACTCAAGAGCACAGTGGCTCCTAGCTAAAGCCTCTTTGGACTTTGAAAGGCAACATTTGACTAGAAATTGTAGAGAATTCTTACTTGGGGGGTTTTTTGTTTGTGAGTTTGAGTTTTTGTGGTTTTGTTTGTTGGTTTGGTTTTTTGTGTGTTGTTGTTTTTTGTTTGGTTGGTTTTTTTGTTTGTTTTGTTTTTTGGTCATGTCATATTTTTGTAGTCACATTTTCAGAACTGAAGTGCAGGGGTATGCAAACTAAAGGAGTAGAGAGGGGGGAAAAATAACATCATGCAAGCAAAAGTAATGTTGACCACAGGCTTCACCTTGAAGTTTAGGTCTGGTGGCTTTTTTGGTCATTGGACCTTAACTTAATTCTCATGCAGTTTTTGGTTTCGGGGAAGCCTGCCCTGTACCTGTTTGTTGAAGGTGCAGCTGTTTACAAAACTGGTTCACTGGAATGCTGGTTGCTCTCTGTTGTTAGTGTAAGTTTTCCTGGATTTGCATTATTTAAAAAGCTTATTCACAAAGATGTTGTGAAAATGCTCTGCAGGAGGAAGATATACTAAACACATTGCAAAATTGTGCTGTGTCTTTGATTCTACTTTCCTTCCTTTTTGATTCTTCTTTCTCTTTAAAAGTAACATCTATTGATGAGATTTATTGGAAATTTTATCTGTCCATCAGGTCTTTTTGCAGGAGATGGATTTTTCAGAGTAGAAATTCCACCAAATTATTTCAGCTACATTTTCTTCACTCTAGAAATGCTGATGTTAATGTTCACTGCCTTCTCTTCCCGCCTGCCCGATATTTCAGGGTTTTTTGCATTGTCAGGGAATTTAAGTAATTCTCTGAGTGTCCACACAAAACATAGTCATTCCAGCAGCTGGTGTCACCTCTGAGTAATAATCTCTGTTTTTATCTCTTCTGTTCTCCACCTAGATTATAGATAAGATATTTCTTTCTTTATTATAAAAGAACAAGATGTGAATGGAGTTTGATACTACATTATCCTACCACTGGTATACTTTGTGGAGACAAGAATATGGTTTTAGCAACTAGCATGTTGATAATCAAGATCATATATCAATAAGAGCCCAGGGATATTGTAGAATTAGTGATTTTTTTAAGAGCACCTGCTGTATACAAAGAAGCTGTTAAATCTCTGCGAGAGGCTTGTCCTTTCTGGTGTACATTGTGTGAAGAGTCTGAGTGTTTTGCAGAAAAAAATGCCACTTCCCTGCTCATGCAGCTGGTTTGGACACCATCTGTCAGTTGTCAAAGATGTTTTACCAAAGCCAATTCTAAATGTATGCTCTACAAAAACTATCAAGAACATAACATGATGGAATACAGGGGGTAGAAACAATAGCTTGTGAGATATTCAGCCTGTGCAGAATTGCCTCTGCAACATGCTTCAGTAGGACAAGATGTTCTTACAATGGTTGAAGTTTTGTCGGGTGAGTTTGAGCATCCTTGCATGGCTCACTGGTTTACTTGGAATAAACCTTCCCATAGTTAATGGTCACCATAATGAGCCTTTGGAAAACAGAGCATGTCTTTTATACATTTGTTCTGTGTGTGCCTTACATGATAGAGACTAGTTTATGCTAGGGCATGTGAACGTACCTTTTAAAATCTGGTAATGTGACAGTTTGTTTGAAAGAAAACAGTTGGAAAGTGTTGTTCCTCTGTTACTGTTTTTTTACTGAATTTGAAGGGTATCAGTGACTGCTGTGATGACTTGAAAGGAAGGAGGACATAGGAGAGGCTTTTTTATAAACTGTGCTCTTAGTTCCTGATTGGCAGGTGAGAGTCAGCAAAGAAGATGCTCCCTCAGGCAAAGTAGTAATTCCCTGGATGTTTTAGGCAGAGAGCTTCTATTACCTTGCAGTTCAGCTGTATCGGTTCCTGTCTCTATGCAGTTCAGTCATATAATTTCTATCTCTAAAAGCTTTGCTTTCTAGTGTGAGGATATTGCAATGGAAAAACAATGATGTAACTCAGACTTAATTGCTCTTGGTGAGTGGAGAGGTGAAGAGAAAGGATTAATATTGGCCAGCATTTTTGGATGTTTCGGTGGTATATGTCCCAGTGATATAAGGTATATGCTGATTAATTTAACTCTTTGCTGAATAGTTTTGAATAGCTCAACTTCCACATTGTGCTCAAGAAGCTTTCTGGTACCTGCTTTCTTAAAAAATGCTCCATGGTGGTGGCTGTCATGAGCAGAAGGTGCTCATGTGCAAGAGAGCCCCATTAGCAGGAGATGTACACTGTTGTGTCCATTTGGGAAGGTAAGAGTAGCTCTGTGTTGTTTTTTATTTGGTTCCATCAGGCTACCCCAGGAAACATTTGTTATCACCCCGTGTAGAGTACTTTGTCCAGCTCTGGGGCCCCCAGCATAGGAAGGAGGTGGACCTGCTGCTCTCTTTTATTTTTAAGAACTACTCCTTACAACTCCTAAGAGATAGGATTGATAGGCTTTGTCTAAATCTGTACATTATTTATGTTGTCATGGCAAGGATGAAGATAAATGATGCTGTTTATGTTTTGCAAATGAAGAAATGCCAGTGGAGAATCCAAAGGGATTTATGTGGGCTGTAGGTGGATTCCTCTAGGTTATAAATGGCGCCATTTTGTTGGTGGAATTTAAATTCAGGAATTGCTAGTTTGTCCTATAAAATTGTTCCTATAAAATCAAAATCCTTTTTAACCAGCTGTAAGTTGCATTAGTGGTCTGACATGCAAGTTGTGTCCCACAGGGTCTTACTGACAGGGAGTTCCCATATGAAATGTCTTTCTAAGAAAGAGGTGGGTGGTGAGCGCTTAGCATGAAATTCGGAGATCCAAATGCAAAGGCACCAAGACTAACAGATCCTGCCAGATCCTAAACCTAAGTGCATGTCTTGGAGTAATGTAAACCAAAAGACACAGATCAGTCAAGCATGTCTGCTGTTTTAGAGAGACCTCCATGAGCTGGCACTGTGGAGCCAAGGGTGGGTTGTGTTCCCTGTCCTCATGAGGCCTGGGGAAAAACTGTCCCATTAGAAGAAAAAACTCCTTCTAATATACAAGTGATGCATTTACTTTCCTTTGCCTTCCTCTTGCCACTCAACTGGAACAAAACATCCCATCATGTGTTACAGACCTAAAAGCAGGGATGTTATAACTGGGTTTATCAAAGAGGGAAAAAAGAAGCAGTGGAGTGCAGAAATCTTAGACAGGTGTGCCAGTATGTTCCTGGGCAGTGCTTATATTCTTACCGTCACTTATCTTATCAAGTCAGAGACAGCATTTAATTCTGTGTTAGGTCAAAATTAATCAGTTATTTCAGAGACAGCATTTAGACATATTCTAAATTTTAAGCAAGGAACCTCTGCAGTCACTCCCCTGAGGTGCAGGCTTGTTAGCACTTCAGTGCTGTCTTATGCCAGGGCACCATGTGAAAACTTGTAAGGAAAAATTTGCCTTCTCTTCACACACCTCACTTCCTCTCAGGTCTGCCTGTCTCCTTCCCCCATATTCTGCTGTTTCTGGAAAAAGGTGGAGGAAAGAAGTTTGAATTCTGGGAAGGAAGTTGTCACTCGTGCTGCACCTCCTTTTACCTGACCCTTTTGGATAATTGTGAAATGTCTATATAGGTATCACGAAACTATTCTGATGAGAACAGTGGGCTTCAGTATCTATAGCACGTCTTTGTTCATGCCCAGCTGTACTAGGATTTCTTTTTGCTTTGTTACCCAGTTTCTGATCAAAGTTCCTTTCATAATTACCTGAAAAGGCTTAGTTTTTACCCGTGTTAATATGATCGATATTCTATTTGTTTTACAGAGGTGTTTGAAATATTCTAGTGTTTTGCAGAGTTTGCTTGAACCATGCCGTCTCTCCCCTACAAATTAGTGGTGATTTATTAGGCTTTTGCAGGAAAGATAACAAATCCAAGTAGCACTCAAAACAGATTTTCCTGAAATAACCCCATGGTTATTTTGTTGCTTCAGCATTCAGACATGAAAAATTAAATACTTAGAAAGTAAAAAAGTCAACATAATCTTTGATGGAAGAAGGGCATTTCCTAGAAATTACTCTACTTAATTTGGGTAATAAGGCCCAATATTATTTGTTACAGTAGTATGTTATATTTAATTAAGTACAGTGGGTTTTGAAGGGAATGCTAGAATAATGGGATGGTTTTGTAAGTAATAAGCACCATAATTAATCATCTAGATTCTGAACAGTCATTGCTATTAGCTTCCTGCCTCCTGTATAAAGTGCCAGCAGCACCATAATGCACAGGAGAACCTTGGATCCAGAGCCACGGGTTACATCTCAGAAGGTTTCTGGCATCACTTCATGTGTGGTTCACTCTTGTAAAAGTTCTGCCCTAAAGATGGTTTGCTTTGTGACAGTTCTGTAATTAGAAGCATTGCTGGCAGCCCCAGGGCAAAGGGGTAAGGTAAAGATGAGGTACCAGCCTGCCTTTCCAATCAGTAATTGACAAGGCATCAGGAGTGATGGGATAAAAGCCGTGTAAATTAGCACTATGATAACGAGCCAGAAATCCCATCAGTACCAAGGGACCTGTCACTTTTAAGGCTGAGGTGAGAACTTCCTAATTCTGTGGAATTACGCCCATTCAAAGAGCATGTGCATTTGAAACAGGTTGGTGCTTTATTGCATGGTGCCACTGATAGCAGAGCAGCCAGCCGAGAGTCAACGCAGTGAGCAGGAGTAATATGTGTGGTCTGTCTCAGACCAAATGGTCATGCATAGCTTTACTGTGGTGTACAAAAAAAAAGTGGCTCTGCACAGGTTCTGTACTCAGCAAGCAGTAGTGAAATGCTTTGCTTTTACTGTTCTCTGCTCCATTTGCTAGAAGTAATAAACCAAGGAGTAGCATAGAGACTTGTGGGGAATCGCATCTTGCCTTATGTTGCTTTTCGAACAGTAAGTGAAGCCAACAAACGTTTGGATTGCTAGCTGGAGGGAGCCAGGAGTCACTGAGAAGGGCTTTGAGCAGGCAGCAGCCCTTTCCCATTGAGGGATCTTGCAGTGCCTTGAGGACTGTCCTACTAGGGGAGAAATAAAAGTCAAAACAAAAACTCCAGCCACCTTGCCAGAATATATATAAAGGGATTGTAATGCTTATAGGTTCCACTCAAATCTGGAGGCACTAATAGCATGACAAATCACGTTTTCTGTTGAAAAGAGAGTAAGCATCAGAATCAAATCATGCACAGCCACTTGGCTATAGTGGTGATGTGCTCCCAGCTGTGAGGTGCGTTCAGTAGAGCATTGCCCTGAAGAAGATTTTAGTTTTTTTGGAGGTGAATTAAAGAATAAGTAAAATAAATATAAATACTTCCTGTGACATCCTGTGCTTATTACTTCCTGCTGTGGTTTCTTGGTGTTTCTCATGGGTGTTTTTGTATTACCTGCTTTCAGTCCCAAGTAGCTGACAGCAAGAGCAAGGCCCTGTGCTTTGGCATGGCTGGTTTTGTGTTGTCAGGGATGTTGGTGTCAGAGCTTTGTGCTGGTTTTTCAAAGTTCAGTTAAGTACCCTGGAGATTGTTTTAATCATTTTTTATTTTGCTTCTCTTCTGCTTCCTGCTAGGAGACTAGCAGAGAGTATTCTAAGCTTTCCTCCCAAGAAAACCACAGGACAGCTTTAAGTGTCAGTAGATTGAAAAAAGGAAAGTGGGCTCTTCCCAGTTCAGAGGAGTGATTCCCAGAGTACAGAGAGCAGTACACTCTGCTTAGGCTGTTAGCAGAGAAGGAAGGGTTGCAGTTCCAGTTTTCCTCCTGTTTTTGCTTTGTCCACCATCTGTAGTGCATTTGAACACAGTTCCTTATTTGGTAAAGGGGTAAAATAAAAAAAGTTTTGATAAAGGATCCTGTATTGATGTGACAGTTGATGGAGCATCCAGAATTTACTGTGCAAAGACTGAAACAGTTCACTAGAAAAGATGTTGCCTCTATAAGCTTCTAAACACTTATTCTTAAAAAGCTTTTAGATCTATTGCATATCCTATGAGAATTACCAACACTTATTTAAGATGTCTGATGTCTAAATTTAGCTTTGTGAGTGTGTTTTGCCTTTTAAGTTGGCTAATGCAGTTGTGCTTAGGTATGCAAATCGGGTGTGTTTTTTTCTCTGAACAGTCAGCTATTTAAGCAGTGTAACTGTGAAAAGAGATCCACAAATGGAGCCTATTTATAATCCAGGACTTCACACTTTATTTTGTGTAAGTAAAATTGGTTACTGTTTTAATACAAAACTGAGTTGAAACAGGTATTTATTTAATTGGCAGAACTTTAAATTCCAGCTTTATTTATGTAGGGAATTCCAAGCATCTCCAAAGATGCACCAGAAGGCACTGGCACTCTGAGAGTGTTTCTTTTATTAAATTCTGTGGTATTTTTCCACTCTAAATATTTTATTACAAATAAAAGCCCTGCTCTGTGTGAGCACTCAGTAACTGGCAATCAGCTGAGTTCACAGATGCAGTTGGGACTCCTGCAAAGGCTAAATTCAGTCCAGTGTGTAAATGTGGTAGAGGAGGTTTAAACCAGCTGTTTGCTTTGGCCCAGCTTGCACCTGAGCTTTGGCAGCTCAGAGATTTGCTCTTTGAACTGATAGAGATGGATCCTTGGGGGAAGGAGTGCAAGCAGTGTCTGAGGTGACTGGAGGTGGACTTGGATTGGGAGCTGCTGCACTGGCAGATAGGATGTGGCAGGAGTGTTGGCTCTAAAGGGAACTCTGTGTGTGAATTTCTTTGCTAGATAGTAGGTGCTGCTAGTCAGCCTCTAATGAAAAGACAGCTGAAGGGAAAGTATTGCAGAAGAGAAGATGGCAGCCTGAATGGATGGTTTGCTAAACTCACCAGCCAGTGCACTGGGATGTAGGCAGTGTGGTTGATGCCCTTTCTTCAGCAGGGACAATTCCTGCGGCTGGATGGAGTGGTGAACAAAGTCATACCTAATCCTAACTGCAGCCCTGCAGATATGATACCTACATTGGAAACAGTTTTTCGGTTTCCAGAAGACTGTCCTGTTGATAGGTCCCCAAGTTGCCTTAATAATTGTTTTTGTAATGCGGGGGAGAAAGCTGTGGCAGTACTGAGAAAAGGGCAGGTTGCAGAAACAGAGTGAGGATTGGAGAGATGTGCTTTGTGTTTCCTAGGACCGTAATGCAGTTGGCTTCAGGTGAAGGGAGGTCAAATTTTATCTGCTTTTCATTTAAAAACATCATAATACTTCAAAAAAAGCCTGTTTTGATCACAAAGCCCTTTCTAAAATTAAAATTTTAGTAATTCATGTTAAGGTTTCCCATCTGTTTGCACTTCTGTAAAGAAAGAGCAAGTGTATATACCAAAGCTCAGTTTTTAGCTCTCCTCTAGACTTTGCACAGATTAGAAAGGCAGCTGCCAAGGCTGCCCTCCTGCCACAAGCCAGAGCAGCCGAGCGGCACCAGCGCGGCCCCGCAGAGCCTCAGGCGGCTCCGAGGCCATGGGAAGGCTGGGGAGGGCTGGCTGCCTCTGCAGCCCTTCAGTTCAGGGGCTGCAGCAGGCTTCACTAGCTCCACTTCCCCTTTCTGTTTAAAATATAATGGTCTCATTCTTCACTCTATTTCACAGGAAGCTGGAGTTTAAGACTGTGTGATATGATTGTGTTCTGCAAGAGCGTGTGTGCAGAGAAGGAATGCCTGCATGAGAGAGAGGTTTTCTTCACTCTGTCACAGGAAAACAAATGTATTTGAAGGGGAACTATGAAACCCGGCTCTGGGCTGGGTTGGGGCAGTGGGACAGGTTGTCTAGCTCTTAGACCTGACAGAATGGCATAGTTTTCCACTTGTCCAAGAGGAAATGTGGGTGGTTACCAGTGAGTATTGGGTGCAGTGGAGAGTTTAGGTCTGTTTGGGCACCCCAAACGGGTGTATGAATAGCCTAAATGTTCTAGGTGTGTAAAGCTGGGCAGGAACCCTGACATGAGTAAGCCTTCTGAGGTGTTCTGTGGCCAGAGGTTGGCTCTAGACCACTCTGCAGTGGCCTCTGGGTCTGCACTACGCTGTTTCTGAAAGAGAAGAAAAAAAACCAAGGCCCATGAATGACATTGCTTTCAGGGAGATTTCTGATTTTGTTAAAATTTTGGCATTATATTTCATAATTACTTAAAGATTTTCTCCTGCCTGTTTTTTCCCGAACAGTCTGTGCTTTCCACTGTATTGCAGTATAGGCAATCAGGTGGGAAAACTCTGAGCCATTCCCGTGAGCACTCAGGTGGTGCACACTTGAAAATGCTGCAACTGGTTAGGAAAACCAGCTCAGCTCAGCTGCTGGACCTTCAGCCAAACAGTCTGTTCCTGCTCTGGGGTAGTAATAAAAATGTGCTTGTGAGGTTTATTTGTCTGATTCTTTTTTTAAACCAACATGTGAAAGATGCTCTTCCTCTTCCTCTTTTTTTTTGTGTGTGTAAATAATTGCAAATACATCAAAGCAGATTTTGCAAGTGCAGCTGTGCGTGCAACCCCTCTGTGTGTGCAAGCCCAGTCACCGGGTGAGGGGAAAGCACACGCAAAGAAATTGGCAACTCAAAAGCTGTGTTCCTTTCTTTCCTGTGATAGGAAGTGTAAATGCACTGTGTTGGAGGTTAGGGTTGCTCCTTGTGTTTTCTTTCTCTCGGGAAATTTTCTCAGCCCGATGCTGCGAGACAATAACGACCGGTACCTCAGAGAGACAAAAGCAGTGGCCGGGGTTCAGGGGAAGGGTGCGGCTGGCTGCGCTCTTTGCTCAGGGGGAGCTCTTTGCTCTTTGCTCTTGGGGGAGCGAGGTACCGGGAGCTTTGGGCTGGGGGAAGGGGCTGGGCGCAGCTCCCAGCCCGCTCTGGCTCTCTCGGCTCCGGAGGGGAGACAGGCTGCCTCAGTGTGGGGAGGATTCCCCGCCATGGCGGGATGGCCTCTGCTGCGGGCTGCGCTCAGTGTGGGGAGGATTCCCCGCCATGGCGGGATGGCCTCTGCTGCGGGCTGCGCTCAGTGTGGGGAGGATTCCCCGCCATGGCGGGATGGCCTCTGCTGCGGGCTGCGCTCACTGAGGGGAGGATTCCCCAGCACTGCGGGATGGCCTCTGCTGCGGGCTGCGCTCGGTGTGGGGAGGATTCCCCGCCATGGCGGGATGGCCTCTGCTGCGGGCTGCGCTCACTGAGGGGAGGATTCCCCAGCACTGCGGGATGGCCTCTGCTGCGGGCTGCGCTCAGTGTGGGGAGGATTCCCCAGCACTGCGGGATGGCCTCTGCTGCGGGCTGCGCTCAGTGTGGGGAGGATTCCCCGCCATGGCGGGATGGCCTCTGCTGCGGGCTGCGCTCAGTGTGGGGAGGATTCCCTGCCATGGCGGGATGGCCTCTGCTGCTGCCTTCTCCTTCCAGAGCAGAGTGGAGCTCTGCTCCTGAGAGCGGCCGCTGCCCTGGGACCTTATTAACACCCGAGCTCAGCAAACAGAGCACCCTTCCCCATCTGCTCAGGTGCCTCAGGCAGCCCTGGGACCCCGAGCCCCTTCCATGTCCGCGGGAGCCTCTCCCAGCCGTGTTCGGGAGCCGGGCCGCTGCTGCCCAGCCCCGCCACACACACCTCCCCCGGAGAAGAAACCTCTGGAAGCAACCTCAATTTTTAGATCCAAAGTCTGCTGCTAAACTGGCTTATGAGGCTATCTTAAGTAGGTATCATCAGAGCATAGACAGTGTTCCTAGGGAAATAAAATCCTTGGATTTTGTTACATGTTTGCAATGTAGATGAAGTTTGTGGGTCACCCGAGATAATGCTATGTGGGCCCAGTGTAGATTCACGGGTAATTTAGAGCAAGTGTCAGCTGAACTGCTTCACTTCAGTTAGGTGAAGTCCTAGGCTGTGTTGCAACTAATGAAGAATATTCCATGGACTTTAGGAGAGTAGATTCAATTTTAAAGTTTTCCTCTGTGTTGTCTATTTAATGTTTAGCGTATTAAGACACCATCACTGGAAGAGTAGAAGAGGAAGAGAATAGTCTTTCTGATAGCAAACTTCTTCAGCTTAGATTGTTATCTTGAAATATTATTTGAAGAAATTATAGGTTTTGCTGCAGTTTCATTATCATCTTGATTTTACTCTTTTTTGATACCATTTGATGTTTCTAGTTTCTCTGATGCTTCTACTTCCCTCCTGAAAAAAGAGTAGCTGTCTAGAGCCGGAAACCTGAGTAAACATCCCCTGGTGCTGATAGGATCTTAGCAGTTGGAGCCACCTCTAATGTAGAACTGGTTGCAATCTGCAGGCATCTCTCCACTATGAACACAGTGAATGTAAGTAATATTAGTTGAATCCTAAAAAATCATGTGTTGTTTACTGGGCCCTTACTTCTGAAACAAACTTTTCTTAAAAGTACCATAAAGACTAAGCAGACACAGACTTGTCTGAATTTATTTCTCTGCATAGAAGTGGAATGAAGTAAACCACACTGTTCAACCAAACTTTGTCCAGAAAGCATTTTGAAGAGTGCCATGGTACAGTAAGATGATCAAATTCATTTCATGATTGTAGAACAGGAAAAATGACATGAAAAGGCCAGTAAAAAGGGAGAATATTCCAAAGGCTTGAGAGAATTATGCACATAGCTTTCTTAAGTTCTTTTGAAAATCCAAACAAATACCTTTTCTATTGATATTAGAATGGGGTGGAATCTTCTAGGGATAGATATTCACAAAAGGGCATGCTTAAGCAAAGAGGAGGAGGAGGTTGAGGGGTTTTTAAAGTCTACAATAATGAGATTATTCAAAGTGATATAGAGATAACATTGTACAGGAGGGAGAGCATGAAGAAAAGAGAAGTCAGGATATGGGAGATATGCAGAAATTAATAGCAATGAGTCCTGAAGGATTTCAGAGGTGAAAAATGTACCTTTTGGGGCCCTGAAGTGAATTGGGATCTCCTGACCTGTCTGAGAATACAAATATTAGTGACTGGGGGGAGGAGGGGCTAGCAGAGGTCAGAGCAGTGATAAAGAGACAATGGCCCTTCTGCAGCACCAGCCTGTCTTTCACTTGACAAAAGTTTTATTGTCATTCAAATGAAAACAGCTCCTCCTTAAGAAAGGGATCTCTCTTTGGAGTGAGAAACATTGCAACATATTTCTCTCTGACTTCCCTTCAGTTCCACCTCCCTCCATCAGTCAAAGCGTCAATTTGTTTTGACTGGGTTTTTTGTTGCAGAATACCGGTGTAAACAGCAGTATGCTGGAAATGCAGATAATAGTCCGGGATCTTTTTAGAGCTTTCTTTGTAAAAGAGTTTTTCTGGGAAGTGCTGCTAGATCAGCTCACTTGTGATTCCTCCCGGAATACCACGGTGCTGAGAATGTCCCTGCATGTGATTGTTGCACGTGTCAACTTGCAGTGTCACCATGTCTCTAAGCATCCATGAGTGACTGAGACAATCCTGGTTCACTTCTAGAGGTGGCTCGGTAACACTCACTGCCCTGGAATTTGTATTTGCCAGTGCTGTAAGAGTGGTACAGCAGAGGAGTGTGGTCTAAGCTAAATTTGCTACCCAAGCTAACTCTTGATGGAAAGAGAAAACCTTTCTAGACAGTAGTTCAGCCTCTCTTCTTAAACGGCCTCCTAAAGCACAGTGACTCATCCTCTAAGTTGCCTGCCCATTGCTCTGTTGTAGTGGCAACTTGGATCACTAACTCAGGGAAGAGTTCAGCTTTCAGGGGTGTGAGTAGACGAGCCCCAAAGATTTATTGACAGAAGATTAAAGATATTGACAAAGATTTAAGCCCCAAAGATTTATTGACAGAAGCCATTTTGTGCTGGACCTCTGTCAAGAAATTCAAAGTGAGAAGAAAGCAGTTGGAATATTTGAAACCTTAAAGCACAGCTGAAAGTCCCAATGCTGTGCAATGCCAGTATTTTGTGATTGATTTGATGTTATAGACAGTGTAACAATGACAAGATAAATGTAAGATAAATCAGTCAAGTGTGGTCATAACTGCATGAACCTTAAAGTTCAGGATTGGCTATGGACAAATCAGATTTTTGGAATTATCTCAGGCATATACTTCATATTAGCAATAGCTGTTTCTCTTGTCTAGTATTTTAAAAAATAATGTTTATTTATTGAAACGTTTTGTTCATACGTGCACTTACATAATTTTAAATAGCATTTCTGAATGCTCCTCTATATTTCATTAAGTATTTATCAGCATTCACCATGTGTCAGATTAAGAAGTGGGGAAGAAGTTTCAAATTGCCATGATCAGTGCTTAGTTAATGTTTATTAAATTGCCAGGATGAGTAATGGTTTTGTAATATGGGTATGTATATTTATTGCTTATGTATCTACACAATTACAGAAAATACCCATGCAAAATATGCTTCAGGTCGAAGGATCTCTCCCTTGTGACATATCTGAATTTCACAACTGAAGCTGCATTTCTTTTCTGAGGGTCTTTCTAGTTTCACCTGAGATGGAGTCTGCTTTTTTTGCAGATGGTCATGCAGTCTGCTGTGGGAAGAGATGGTGCCTCCTGTAACTCCTGTGCTTTTGTGTGTGTGAAATGATTGTTCAGCTTCTACAGCTCAGACTGCCTGAGCTGTTTGCAGAGAATGTTTGCTACTCCATGATGTGTGTGACCTTTTTTTCTTTTTTTTTTCTTTTTATTAATCATCTTGGTTAGCTAATAATTTAGTTCCTCTTCAGGGGATAGATAAAAAAAAAAAGTGCCATTAAGCTTTAAGGCTTTAAAGCCAGTTTGATACACAGGAAGCCTGAAATTAGGGCAATAAAAGATATTTCTGGTACTATTTCCTCTTACTAAACACTTCTGTCTATCAGGCAAGTCCCTGTTCAGGTGTTTGCTGATGAATTAATTTGCCTGTAGATCTCAGCTACAGCGACAACGTTTTTGTGGAGTTGCTCTCTCTCACAGCTGTGGCTCTATTGTTTAGGAGAATTTTAGTATAATGCACCCATCTGATGCTTAAGCTCCTCCTTCCTTCTCCAGGCACTGATAATTTAAAATGTGTTTTTATAGAAATATTAATACAGCAGCCAGTAATTGAACAGTGAGGGAATACTGGATTGCCAGTAAGAGGTACAGTAATAGGCTTTTTAAAAGTAGTAAAGTTGCTTCAGTATTGCTCCATTTTACATGTGTAATGCTAGTAATGTCAAAGGAGTTGCTTCTGATTTCCAATATTCCAACTTAATTTCACAACTGAAAAATCTGAGTCAGGCCCAGTGTTCTACACTGTATATTGGCATTTGCCCAGGACAGCGAGAGGTGTTGGAAAATCAGTCATCTGTATTTACTTAAGAATTAGCTCATGTGTCTGTAAAATCCAGCTGTCTCTAGGATGGACATCAGTAGGTCTTGGTTAACAGTGCACAGCAGTGCAGGCCCTGCCAGGAGCAGCTGAGGTGTCTCCATTCTCAGCTGGGTGCTGACCCAAGGCTGTGAGCAGTCAGTGCAGCCCTGCAGTCAGGTAGTTAAACATGAAGGGAAATGCTGAAAGCTTTATATAGCCTTGTGCAGTCATTGTTATGTTACTTTGAGATTATGTATTGCATTGTCTTTCAGACCTCAGTGCAGGTGAGAACTGCAGTTGACATGTGGATGGGGATGCAGGATATTTGTTTCCTATCATTTGTGTAGAGCTTTAGCTTATGAACTGCATATCTGATAGAAAGCAAAAGAACATGATCAGAATGACAAGATTCAAAGCTAACAATTGAGTAACATGAGAAGATGCATCTGTTCTTAAAACATGAACTTCAACAAACACTCATTTTAATTTGTCAGACTATTTCAGTATAGCTGTGTTCCCACAGGACCTTTGAGCTGCTTTGCTAAAGACACTAGGGATTTTTGGTATGGAGGCAAAGACTTCTAACGGCCAAATTTAGTGGCAACAGTAATTCAAGTGTTGGAAAAAAGAGAAATTAAAATTACGCCTGTAAGTTTTTCATATGTATGACTCCTGTGCTGTAGTTGCAAGGTGAAGATGCTAGCGATGGTCAAATGTTGGAATTTATTGTTCATGTCTCCTCTTAATTTGTCACTGTGAACACATTTTCTTGGAAACTAGATATCTGCACTTGCAAGAAGCTTTAAACAATTGATGGGACAAGTGTAAAGCAATTTATTAATATTAACCCTGAAAATTCTAGGCTCATTTAGATCCCTGGAGCCTTGTTCTGAATCAGTCCTGATCACTGATGAGTTTATCAAAATTGTCTCACTTGTCTCTTAAGTGCAGTGTGACATTCCAGTCAGCTGTTCAGGAAAGAGGTTTTACAGGATTGTGCTTTAAGTTGTTGCTTCTCCATCAACATGGGGACCAGTTGCCTCACCACTGTCTGTTTCTGTTCTCCTTTTCGTTTCCCTCAGGGGCAGGCACACTTTGCCTGCCTTGCTATTTAGTAAGAAGTCACTTCCTCAGACCTTCAGAAATAGCAAGAATCTGCCTTAAACATGAATTTTGAGAAGGGGCATGAGCAAACTGTCACTGCCTCATCCCTAATGTTTGCCTTGTGTTACTTCTGCTACATAGAAGATGGAAAACACTGATTTTCCCCTAATTAAGACTACAAGCTGAATTCAACAAGGCCCATATGAAAAGCATTTGAGAGAAATTCCAGTTGCTTCATGTGTTTCATGTGTGCAGCTGTTTCATGTGACAACAACTAACAGTTAGCAGATTCTTTCCTTAAAATATACTCCGTGCTTTTGTGGTTTAGAGGTGCTGCAAAGACTCAGAACAATGAGCTTTCATTGAAACAGTGGATTGTGAGGACCATGAATAGAAGAAAAAAACACTTTCATACAAAAGGGGCATTAAAAAGTACTTATTTAATGAAATGGACTTCTGTACTTAAATTTCATTCTAGATTTGTAATATGTTTCTATTAGTCTGTATTGGAAGGAGCTTGTCCAACATGGTGTGAAGCAGAAAAGAAACACTTCACTCTGCTCATTCTAATTTGTCATAGATTTGCTTGGATCCTGCAATGCTTTGTACTGTAAGACAAACTATAAATCCTGCTTATGCATGACATGAGGAGCATCAGCTGTGGCCTGCTGACCGTAGGGGATAGCAGACCTCTAGGAAAACGATTCCCAGTGCACAAATAAACATGTTACTACAGCAGAATTTGAAACAAAAACAAGTCCTCTCTGGACTGTTTTCCTAATACTGAGCATGTTAAAATGGAAGATGGGACCTTTACAGTCTTTATCAGGAGAATGAAAATTGATCAGCCTGGTTTCCCATTTTTTTCCTGCCTTGTGCCATGACCTGTTCATGTTCTGGGCCCATGGGCTCTTCCAGTGCTTCTCTCCTCTTCTGCTGCCCACACAAACAGCTGGGGTTGCTCAGCCTTGGCCCAGTGTGAGCACAGTGGAGCACTGTGAGGGGCAGGGGAGCAGTGCAGCCTGGGGGCGGGATAAGGAGGAAAGATGTCGTGTGTCTTCTTAGCTCTGCTTTTTGGGGAATTGTTATCCTTTCAAGTCCTGACCAGGGTACAAGAAGATAGAAGGAAGCAGAGCTTACTTTTGTTGCCTGTTCATCAGTTTCAGCTCTTCAGCAGTCTCAGTGATCTGCAGTTGGTTGTTGTTTCAGTAATCTCTGATAGTTTCAGAGAGGAGGAAACCAACAGCATGCCACAGTAGAGATTTCTGCTCTTGATTGCAATGGAGGGATGATTGTGATCATCTTGCAGTGTCCTAGGAATGATTTTCAGAGTGCCCAGGTTGTACTTCCAAGATCTCCTAAGAAAGCTGACCCCCATGCTACCACGTATCCTTGGAGGCTAGTTTCTGCAGAGATCGAAGGTGTTGCAGATGAAAAGGGTTATACTGTGGGGTCCCTGAAAGCTCCTTGTGAAAAATGCCAAGGACCAGACACGTGAATTTATATATGAGTTGTGTAGAGTGTGAAGAGGTTGGAGCAGCCAGAGAGAATTTGTCTCAGTAACTTTGTAGGTGGCCAGACTAGCTTTTACCCTTTCAACTACTTCCTCTTTTATAACAAAATATTTTGGAATATAAATATAGGCACGACAAGTTTTTTAATATTCATCCACCATCACCTTCTCTCTTTTGGCATCACTTTTGTCATGTCCTGGTCCAAATAACTCTGATTATCCAGCTAAATCAATAGGTCTAATGAAAGATCATATCACTCCCTCCCCCCAAAAGAGTTGCACACTACTTGTGTAATAGATATTGGAGTCTGTGTCATCAGGGATTAGAGGGCTAGTGCTAGTATGATGAGCTTAGACCCTAATAAAACACGTAGCACAAAAAATTGCTGGAGAAGTTTGGGAAATGCTGACCTGAATGTCGGAATAACCTCTCTGGGAAGAGGGTTGCTTTTTCCAAGCAGAAAGTGGTTTGGAAGAAAGTGGTGTTGCTATGTGAATGGGGCATGCAGCATTATCTTCATGAGTTGCTGTGTAATAGCTTGTGTTTTTCATACTTTTCATTTGAATGACTGTGTTGCAAAAGATTCTTGCACCTCAGTAGGTATTGAAAAATGGGGAATAAACTTGTTCTGCATCTACTAAGTTTTGATAATTTGAGGGGAATTGCATTTTGGAAAGTAGACTATTAAATTTGTAAGACCAAAATCTCTTGTAACTGTCTTGTTTTATCATTACTGGTGAGACTGCTGTCCATGTACATCAAGGCAAATCAGAGGCTGTAGGAGATTTGAAAGACTATCTACAAAGTTGACTGTCTGTTTCCCTTCTAGGTATTTCATCTTTCTTCCTCTCTCTGCTTCTATGCCTTTTTTATTTTTCATTTGATTTTCCTCTCTTTTTTTCTGTCATTTCATGTGCTTGCGTCAAGTGGTCTTTTCAGATAAGCATCACAGAAAAGCTGTTTTTTAGATTAACACAGTCTCCACTTTTTTATTGAGTGCCCTGTAACAGCTAATGTGATTTGCACTTCTGTATACAGCTCTCTGTTATTAGACCCTTCATACTGGGGCTGATGTGCAGGTAACTATTAGTCACCAGTGGAGCTGCTAATTGTGTAGATTAATTGATCATTTCAATTTGGTTTGTTGTCTCCAAACATGTTTGTGATTAAAGCAAGGAAAATCATTGCCTGACTCACCATTAGCAAATGAGTGACTCTAGAATGATGTGCCACCTTGTAGACTCAGATGCCTGGTTCCTAATGCTATCACACCCAACTGAAGTGGGAGTGCAGCAGCTATTCCCCCTGTCATCAGTCATCATGCTGAACACTTCACCTCAGACAGTTCCTGACTCCTGCCCAGCTGCTGAGCACTACATTTCCTGGCCAGCTTATTGGCAGGGTGGGCTGGCTGGTCCTTACAAAATAACTCTTCTGCCACTGGCACATGTGTCCTGTGCCTTTCATGCAGGAATCTATTCTTCAGACTTCTTAGTCCCCAAAAACTCCTCCGAGATGTCCATATCTAGATGGAATCTAGCCAAGATCTTCTTCCTACTTAGTAATCCTAGAGGAGCAATGTGGTTATGGTCCCTGAAATTTGTTCAAAAGCAGGTTGAAAATCCAGGGCTAAAAAGAAATGTAGGGTCTCCATGTCTCATTAATTAATGTCTTTTTTACTGGTGCGTGTCCTGTAAAGTGTGAATGGCTGATGAGTGATAGAGAGCCATGCCTAAGCTGGAACAGAGATGTGCTCCTTTTAGAGCTGAAAGTCAGTCAGAGGAACATGCTCACTTTCTGGCAAGCAAAACACCAGAGATGAAGGCATTCCATAAGCTGTAAGTTTGGTTCAGTGACATTGCTTCTTAACAGGTTGTAAGCTGCTGCTGATCCCAGCAGACAAAAGGGAAAAAGCAAAAGCTGAGTATGCACCAGCTGACATGGACCTTGCTCAGGAACAGTTCATCTTTTAAAGGCTTTTTACTATCAAGCTGTAACAGAGCTGCTTTGTGCCCTAAATAAAGACATGACCGACTTCCCCTCACTCTCTCAGGTGGGTAAGAGAAGTTCTTTCATCCTTGTTCACTGCACTCCCCAGGGCTCGCTCCGTTGTGTGGGAGGCAAATTAGAAACCACTGACAAGACCAGAGAGGAAAGACCTCTTCCCTTCTTTGCAGAGATTATGTAGTTTATTGCAGCAGATTCTGTCCTCGCTGGCTGTCCTTCAGGTATTTCCTTCTCTGCTGATGCCTGTGGATAGGAAAATTCTCTACTCTCAGTTCAGAAGTGCCTTTTAGCCAATAGTTGCTAAACCAGTGGAGTCTTGAGATGGAAATCCCATGCAGTGTTCTTTTCTAAACTCTTACTGAATCAAATAGATTTGTGGGTGTGTTCAGTGCAAATGCAAGTAGGCCTCCCCAACTTCCAGTAGCCAGTTATGCTTTTGAGGCTGATATTCAGATCACTGTCCATTTGTATCTGGCCTGGAGCTTTTTATTGATTTGGCTGTTAAAGCCAGTGTTGTGCAGAGCTGAGAGAAAGGGAAACCTGACCTAAGTGAAAAGGTCCAGCATTGCTTCATCTGTTTTTAACCAACTGAAATAAAGTGAACAGGACAGTGTATCACAGGCACTGTCTATGAATTCCATTTCCCTTCCCCAAATATTGAAACTGTTGAACTTGTCCCTAGCCCCAGCTGGTGGCTCTGAGGTGCCTCAGCTCCAGCAGTATGACTCCCTTCCACGCTGCCTCAGGGGCACAACAGCTGCATCCTGGAGACACAGGAAACCTTCAGAGGACCAAATGGACCCTGCTGTAGTCTACTGCTACTAACAGATAATTAAAGCTAAAAGCTTCAGCAAAGGGAAGACACTTTTTGTTGGGCAAAGCCCAGCAGCGTTGTAGGAAATGTCTTCGGTAGTGTCTGCATGCAGCCTGGACATCTGTGGTGGGGAGTTCATAAATGTTTACATTCTATCAGTCTTAAAGGTAATCAGCCACACTGTGTACCTAGAGGAAATAAAAGAGTGAAATCAGACTATTGTCAAACTTTTTGAATATAAATCTTCTTTCATCTCTGCAGGCATTTCTTCACCGGATCCGACAGAATGCAGTGGACAAAGCTGAGAAGTATATAACAGAGGAGAATGTTAAGGTATTTCTTCTGTCTTCCTTGTTTTCTTGGTAGGAAAAGTGATATGCAGTGAAAGGCTAGATTCAGCAATATGAATATCAAATATCCTCTGTCATATTGATGCTTATTATTAAGTTGGTTCCCTAAGGAAAGGAGCTCATGTTGACAGTTTATCTGTCAATCTGTTTGCCCATTCTTACAGCTGTCATCTTCCAGAAATTTTTCATCTCACTGGCTAATTTTAGTAAAATTTGACAACAGTGTAGTGTTGTCAGAGATACTAACTTTTGGCAGGATCTGTGAAATGCTGAGTAGAGTACAGAGGGGCCATTTCAATTTCTTTGAGAGGAAAGGCAGGGAATCCACAGCCCTTGTCTGTTTTGTTTGACAGTATTCAGCCAATTTGCATCTGCTGTTTTCTACTAATAGAAATTTATTAGGGCTTATGAGAAGGAGGCAGGAATTCTCTTTTGTGTTCTTGTGGAAAGGAATTTGGGTTCTTGCGGGAGGTCTACATATTGTGAAACTTTTGTTTGAGGAGGTCCGTGAATGAATTTTGCACTGGAAAGAGTTAAAGGACATAGAGAACTGTGAGGTACAGGCTTCTTTGGTGCCTGTGGTCACAGAGGTGCATGTTGTTCATTAATGTCATAAATACACAAAACACCTTCTTGTAGTTATTTGGCTTAAAAACTCACTTTGTGCACATAAGCATGTGAAACCAAAGCCCTGTTCATACATGAATGCAAGTGAAACCCGCTGGTGAGTGGGACAGAGCGTCGTTTGTTTGCCATTGGATGGTGCTTTACTGCACTTGTGTTTGGTCTTGGAGCTCCTGAATCAGCAGCAGCTTTGCCCTGCAGCCCCGAGGGCGCAGGGCAGGTGCAGGAGGGCTGTCACACCCGCAGAGCTGCTCAGCTGGCACCTTTCCCCCGGCTGCTCCTGCGTGTCCTGTGCCTGCCTCCTGCAGGTACCAGGTGAGCAGGGCTCCAGCCCCACCTTGGCTGTCAGTTCTTCAGGCCAGCAAGGTGTGGTATTGGCTGGCTGGCAGCAGAAGGGGCCAGGAACAAGACTGCTGGCAGCTTTGTGGAGCTCAGCCTCTTGCTGCCTTCAAATCTGGAAATCTCCACTCTCCAAAAACTCACCGCCCAGCATCTGGAGTAAGTTCAAGGGTGACTGAAGAAAAAGCAGACAAATGATGAGTGACAGTAGATCTTGTGTACATAGAAATGTGCAAAAACTAAGCTCTGCATGAAAATAAACTTACACAACTATTTGTCAATGTTGATGAAAATTATTATTCTATTATTATTCATTTAATCAAAATGAATGTTAGTTATGACTGCCACATAACCAGGTGCAGTGCCTGCAAATCCTGTACAGCAGAATTTGTATTTGAAGTTTCTTCACACTCCTCTGGGGAAGTACCACTTTATTTTCGTATCATTCTTGAAATGCCTGGGGAGTCTTTTTGTGGCCACTGTGGGACCTCATTTCTTATGTTATTACAATACCCAGCTTTCAATAAGTGAGCTTCTTTTCAGTAGTAAAAGACTTATGCCTATTTCTGGTGCAGAATCACAAGGCGCGGTTTTAATGTGTCCATAGTTTCCAGAGTCAATATTGTCTCCTCCTTCCACCCTCTCCATCTCCTGCTATGCCAAATAATTTCTTTCCTGCAGTTGAAAGATACTTGTTTTTTATTTCCCGCTCCTTTCTCCCACCTCACTAGAAGAGCCAGGCAAAGCAAGGTGGTCGTGGGACTTCTGATAATCTGCCTGCTGATGTTATGTGTCTTGAGTCACCAGGGAGCTGTGAGATGGCCGACAGTAGGAGAGACTATAAAAGTCATTTGGCAGCTTATGTAAGGAGCCTGTCTTTACTCTCTTCATGTGGCAGAAATCCTAGAGGAAAATACAGGGCATTCAGGGAGTCACTCACCTCTGAGCAAAAGGAGAAAGTGCTTTTTAAGATAAGTTGGCTTATTGCTCCCAGTTATAATTTTGCAGATTTCTCCTACAGCTGGTGCTAAGCACCAGAGATTTCAGTACTCTTTAGCCACTGTAGCTGTATCCAGAAAGGCCACATTGAGTCCTGTGCCAGGCCCAGATTTTACAAGTGCACCAGTGACTTAACAGCTGCAGCAACATCATAAAAAATTGGTTTGAATTTCTTCACTGCCTCATGTGGGAATAACTCTCCTGGTGTGTTAATACTATGCTATGCTCACAGCAGGCACTGCTGTGACTTCACTGTTAGAGCAGTTTGAAGGCAGTAAAACTTGAGGGTGTGCACAAGGCTGGTAGTTGGATTTGCTGCAGGAGCATGTGCAGTCAAGGTCTGTCTGCTGCCTTGATTTTCAAGTGGCTCTTACCTGCAAATTTTGCTGCAAGTAGAGCTTTACTGATCATCTCAGAATTCATTAGCTTGCACAGATATTCCTTGGATCAAAAACCACCCCTGAAGACTGCTCCTGAAGGATAAAATCATCCCTGACAGATGTTTTCCTCTTGCTTGTTAATCCCCTTCTGGCACAGCTTCTGGCAAAGCAATGCAGGCAAGGGCTACTGCATCATCACATCACTTTCAGCCGTGTGACAGAACACTCGCAGGCTCCACTTGAATTAGCCTAAGAAGTTTTTAGGGAGCAATGAAAGGATCCTTGCTCCCTGGACTTTTTTTGGGTTCAGAGCCAATCAGTGCAAATTCAGTGTGTTGGAATCTTTCAGCTTGAGAGCTGGAAAGGAGCTCTGAGACACAAGTGGGCATTAATGATGGTGCACATCACCATATCTCAGAATTCCTGAAGGGAGAGGCAAGCAAAGACAAGGAAGATGCAACAGACTCCTCTCTGGACATGCAGTAAGCTTGAAGGAGGAGTTTGAGAGAAATACTCTGCCCATCCTTGTGAATAATGGAAATACAGAGTTGAACCTGGCTACCTGCAGAGAGGAAGGCCTTGAATTCCTGATCTTGTGTACCCCTGCTAAACCAGAGAGAAACTGGTTTTAAACCAGGAATTGAGGTTTCAGTCCTAGCTTTAATGATTAGACTTAATTTACAGATTATTGTTTCTCTCAATTGCTGCCACATCACCAGCCATCAGGCTGACTCAGTGCTACATCTGGTAAATAAATTACACTTCGTAAGGCTGAAGAGTTTAGTGTTACAGTAAGGTGTTTTGAGAAGTGTTTGGAGATGTTAGGCTTGATCAGTTCCCACAACAAATGCCAGGAAGATGAAGGCTGGTTCTGTCAGGCTGCATACTTTAGGGTCCACCCGCTGACTGAGCCAGATCTGGCAGGCTTCTTCCAATGTGAAAGCTTGTTTGACTGCATTTCAGGTCTCCTCTTTGCAAGTGACATAGTTAAAGTGATAGAAACATTGTCTGCAACACAAATGTCACTGCAGACTCCAGGATTTACTCTGCCCATTTAGCCTTCCCTCCAGTGCCTGCCAGTACTGATGGCTGTCACCTCACGTCAGGACTTCTGCCCTGCCTAGGTAGCATTCCATCTCCTACACGTGGATTCACATTTTCTTCTCATATTATATATGAAAATGACCAAGATTTGTAATGTGTTTATAGCATTTTTCACCCTGGCGGTTTATTCCCCTTAGCACATGCATATTCTAATCACAGGGATCATTTAACTGTCACCATTAATGAAAGGTTGAATCTTGTATCAATTTTCACCTTTTAATACAAGGTTGAACGAGGGCCCTCTTCCCCTCTACGTGTGTCTTTTGGTGTCACTGAGGTCAGTGAAAGGGAACTTAAATGCTGCTCTTGAGGGTTGTGAGAAATGTACACTGTTCTGTACTCTGGGCAGTGAAAGCTGTATTCCATACAGCTGATTTTGTCTCCTGTTTACAGGAACACCCTTTGTGTGTGATACTGTCAAGTCCATTACTTCCAGAAAGGGATTTCTAATGCATGGGAAGGAAAGGCGAGCTACTCCCTGCTTCTGTCCCCTGCAAAATAAGTTTGGCCTTGTGGTTCCATTTATCTGGCTGTTCCCATAGGAAATATTCTCAAGACTTAAAAGTGGTTGCTTGCATTTATCATGCTCAGGGTCTGCAAAGATAACCTTAATTTACAGCAGGTACTTCAGTAGCAATAAAGATTTTTTAGGGGGCTAGGAAACGGGCAAATACAGTGTAATTAATTCTTTAAAAATTCCTGTCTCAGCTTTGGATCCTATCTTGTTAAGTCTAGAGCTCCACAGTATTTTGGCATTACTACTTAGCAAAAAACTCTCAGATATATTAAAAACTTGAAGTGTTTTTCTCCTTATATTTCAGATCTTATTTTCTAACATTGAAGACATTCTTGGTGTTCACAAGGAGTTCCTGGCTGCTCTGGAACTTTGTTTGCAACCAGAACCCCAGTCTCAGCATGAACTGGGAAATGTTTTCTTAAAATTTGTAAGTACAATGACTTAATGCTATCTGCAAATACAGTTTCCTGTCATAAGCTCTCCAGCCCCTTAGCAAGCCCTAATTTCTAAGGCTTGTAGCAATACTATGACAATGTGTGTCTTGTATGAAAGTTGTAGGTAGGGTGGGAAAAAACTTGTGAATGAAGTTAGAACAATGGACAGCACATCAAACTGAGCTAAACAACAATGTATTTTTAGAAACTCTTCCCTTTGCTGTGGAATTTTTTTCCTTTTTTTCTCATCCATCAAAAAAGCAGCACAATTTCAAGCGCCTCAGAAACAGTGCTCCTGCAGGTGATTGCCTGCTGTTGCAGGCACAGGTGTGTGGTATTTGTGCTCCCTGCTCTGCAGCCCTTGCAGCACCCCGGTGTCCCTGCTCTGCAGCACCCCGGTGTCCCTGCTCCCCGCTCTGCGGCACCCCAGTGTCCGTGCTCCCTGCTCTGCAGCACCCTGGTGTCCCTGCTCCTGCTCTGCGGCACCCCGGTGTCCCTGCTCCTGCTCTGCAGCACCCCGGTGTCCGTGCTCCCTGCTCTGCAGCACCCCAGTGTCCCTGCTCCTGCTCTGCAGCACCCTGGTGTCCCTGCTCCCTGCTCTGCAGCTCTTGCAGCACCCTGGGGCCGGGGCTGCAGCAGCCACTTGCCGCTCGGGGCTGCGGAGCTTTCCTCACAGCACACACTCTTGCTGTTTCACCCAGGGAAACCATGGGGAACACTTCTTTGGTCTTTCGTTTTGGGCAGGGTTCTGTTGTTGCAATATGCTCAGAAGAAGTGCTGGAACGCCCTCAGTGATGCTTTTTCATTATCATCAAATCACTGTGAGTCCTGTGGGGAGCTTGCAGTGAGGAAGTGACATAAGGCCCCTGAATCTTGAATGTATTGGTGCATCTGTGGTTGGGATCACCTGGCAAGGTCATTCCTAGTCCTGGTTATGAATCCAGTACTTGTCAGCAGCCAGATGTTAGCACGGGTGCTTTTCTTTAGAAACTCAGTGTTAAAAATACTTAAAAATTTGGTGAATAGCTTGACAATTCTTGAAGCACTGTTTTATCCAGACACTACATTTTTTTAGTGGAGCATGTTTTCTCTAAGTTTCTGTGTATTGTATATCCTTGTAGCAATCCCCAGATTCACCATGTGGAGTTCCATCAGGCTGCACTGCTTGGGTCCTCTTCATGAGATCTGTATATCCTTAATGTCTCCTAGTCTACATAGGCCTGACTCTTCCTGGTCTGTCTTGGCCTAGAAGAGCCTTACTTGGCAATGGTCCACCGCCCTTCAGAAACAGAACACTGCTTTTATAGAATCATGGAATCATCAAGGTTGGAAAAGACCTTCAGAACCATCAAGTCCTACGTCAACCCAGCACCACTACCACGTTTGCCATTAAACCATGTGCTCAAGTGACACCTGTTTTGAATACATCAAGGGGTAGTAGTTGTTACGGGTCCAATATTGTCCCAAGAACCTCTAGTTCAGAAGGATTCAAGTCTTGAGTAACACCTAAAGCAAGCAAGCATATTTTGCAAGAATTTGAAAAAAGAAATTATTGCACATTGTCTTTTTGAAGTATTTTAAGAGATGATGAAATGTGCTTGCTCTAATATCCAGGTGTGAAAAATTGTTTTCCTTCAGAAGACAGACATTGTCTGCCCTGCTGTACTCCATGTGGTGGGGTGATCAGAAGTTCATTGTCTGATGGTAGGTGCTAGAGTGTATTCTGGAGCTGCAGATCAGTGTGACTGTAGCAGATGGTAAAGAACATCCTTGAATATTCATTCCAAATCCAGTATACAGCCTTAAACAAAAACAGCATGTGGAAAGTGTCTCTAATGTCAGAGAGGGCACGTGTGCTGACCATGGAGTGACCACCCCTCGTGAGCACAGGCTCACTTGCAGGGCAGGAGAGGGTGTGACTGTGCTTGGAGCAGAAGGGCAGAGAATTGTCAGATGCTTTGTTTCTGATACTGCCATATTGCCAGAGGTTTGGGGATGTAATAGCTAGAAACTTGTTCTAGGGAAACGTGTGTTATGCTCATACATTGAGTTGCAAGAGTGATCAGTTTTACTGTCTAAGTCATCAGGGATATTGTTGTGTTGAGAATTGTCTTCTGTTCAGGTTTTTGATGTTGACAAGGTTGGTTTCAGCCTGCTTTGAAACAAGAAAATGCCATGCCTTGTTAAAAATATGTCCAAATATAATGTTACAGTTTTCCAGATATCTTATTTGCTTTCTTCTAGTCAAACTGTTTTCAAATTTGCACTAATTTGTGGGCAGTACTAATGGATCCAAAATAACATATTTGGGGAATAAACTATTGGTTGAAGATTTACTTTAACCAAACTGAGAATAGTACAGACTTACTTCTGTCACCAAAACAGAAGGTCTAGCTGTGTATCCAGCAGATTTGCTGAGTAAGAAAGTGCCATTTTTATCTGGTCACATCTCTGACCATAACTGCACTTTAACCTAGAGCAACTGCAGGTTCAGAATTCCTGGGCTAACATCTGTAATTATGTAGCTGATAATTTCCTCACCAGGCTGTGGGAGAGCTGAGGACTGAGTATCACCCAGAGAGGAAATGAAACACTTCAGACAAGGAGTAATTTTAAGCATAGTTCTCATATTTGTGGGTCGCCGGCATGGGCTATAGCTGGGAAAGACTTGAGGAAAGCACTGGTGTGTGTATAATTATTGTACTGTCTTGAGCTTTAGCAAAAAGATTTTGTCATGGTCTAAATATAGCCTCCCAAATTCCAGGCACTCAAAGCTATAGTCAGAAACCTGAGCAGTGACATTTTGTGAGCACTGATGTAATGGATGATCTTGTGTTAATAGCTGCTGGTTTTAGTTTCAAGCATGGTGCTTGTGTGCATCCAGGGAGTTGAGGTGAGAGGAGAAAATGTGGGAAAAAGCTTTTATATCTGTTTTACTCTGTAAGTCTCCTGTTTTTGTGGTTGACAACAATCCTGTTGCCTTTTTTGCTATTGTGCTGTGGAACCAGGCCCACTTTTTCCTGCATCTGGTGGTCAGAAGCTTTTGTTTCTTTGCAGCTTCCCAGTATTGCACCCCAGTAGCAACATGAATAGCTGCTGCTGAAGAATAAAAGTCCTGAACATCTGCATTCCAGCTCTTTGCACCATACCCTTTGTGGCTGTTGTTTTATTTGCTTCGTACCATTGTTCTTGTGTTTGGACATACATCTATTTATACTCAGTTCTTTCTTTTCAAGTACAAGGAGGGGAAAAATTAATCAGGTTAGTGATAAACGAAACCCAAAAGCATTTTATGGACTCTGAACATGTATATGTCCCATTGAACATCTGACCAGAATGTCAAATTCTCCTAAGCTCACATAAGTGCAATTTCTTTTCCTTGTGACAATAGCAAAGGGAATACCCAGTGACTGCAGCTGTATTGCCATGGTTTCCTGCTAGTAAACTCCTTCAGCTGGCAGTAGTTTTTTGCTTGTATCACTGTGAGCTGTCTTAAAAATAGCTCAGTGCTGCAAATACCTTCAGCTGACTCAGGAAGCTGTAGGAGTGCTAGGACTCCAAGCAAAACCCCAAAAAATTAATTTCCAAATTCTGGGGTGATTAAAAGGTTCAGATAGAATGTTTTCAGACCAGAATCCTGCTGAATGCAGCAGCAAACTCTGGAAGGTACTGGCTACATGGCTTGGTGCCCTGAGAAGGTAGCTCTGGAAAGCCTCCCATATTACCCCACAAAGTACCACACTAATGTTTTGAAATTACTTTTGATATGCAAACTAGCTTGTCTGGATGCCTCCACTTGGCGCTGCATTGTGGCATAGAGGCCAACCCGAACCAGGAAATAAAATACTATGACGAGAAGCACTCAAAAATGATGGGTTTTTTGGCTTCTGAATGATTCATTTTGCCTAAAGCCTAATACAATGTCATGATCCCCTCTTTTATTCTGGTGAATGCAATAGTGGTAGCTCTGAACACAGCTGCTGAAAGTTCAGCTCTTCTTACCAGCTTTGAGAGGATCAACTTGCCCCTTGCCTTACCTGCTCAGGCATGGAAATAGTTGTTCCTGCTTCTTTTGTGAATCACTCCAGTGTTTCCAGATATCTAGTGTTTGCAATGGGTTCAGCATCTCTGATCGTTTTAGATAATAGGAGTTGCACTGTCTTTGAATCTGAAGATCAGTAGAGCAGGGCTTGCTGACTCTGACCTGCCAGCTGACCTTAATTTCTTAACAGGGGATTTCATTCCAACATGTGCTGGTGGGTGTGACTTGTCCCAGTGTTAGTAGCTCAATCTAGTTGTGAAGCTACCTTTCCCTTCCTTTAGTATCTATAATATGTTGGTTATTTGGTGAAATTCTTCCAGTTACAGAAACTATTATATATAGCTGTTAAGTTTTTCTGCTGGTTGTTTCAGAAGACAAAGTAAACCAGCCAGCCTACTGGGGCCTGGCTCTCACCCCTTGAAAGGCAGGGGATTTCCAGCTGACTGCTTTGTCTTATAGTTCCCCTGCAGATCTCAGAGCTTCTTTCAGGCCTTGATTCTTCCCAGCCACCTGGCTTTCTTCCTCTTACAGGAGTGGTCAGCCCCCTTGCTCCTGGCTTTGTTTAGCTCCCGGCTACTTTCATGGAATATCCTGACACACATGCAAGTATTCCCAAGATAGCAAAATCCCTTCTTTCAAGAAAGAATACCTATGATCTCAGTGAAGCATTAAGAGGAAAAGTGCTGAAAGTCTCAATATTCAGAAAAGTCTCTGTTAACTTACAACAGCGCAAGTCAGAAATTAGTGGACACCTGTATACATTATTAACATTAGATGAGTGTCATACACTTCATGAAAACTCCAATGCTAATGCCACTTGGAGTCCACGTCTCTTTGTAAAGAATTTGGTAACAGACTGTGGCAAAATAATCACTCTAGTGGTGTCTGAATCAATAAATTACTTTGTTTTTCCTTGCAGAAAGACAAATTCTTTGTGTACGAGGAGTACTGTAGCAACCACGAGAAAGCACTCAGACTGCTGATGGAATTGAACAAGATCCCGACAGTGAGAACATTCCTTCTGGTAAGCACCTTCTCTAGCACTCTTGACTGAATGATCTGGCTTTGCCCTGTGCTCATAATAGCTCTTTGGTATCCCAGGAATGCTGGGCATTTTGCAGGTGTGGAGCACTCAGGGTGGAGGGGTACTGAAATCACTGGTGAGTTGAGGCAGAGAACTGAGCACTACCAGCACGAGTGATTGCAGTGGAAACAAGGAAGATTTTTTTTAAGAATCAACAGAAAAAACAGGCACAGGTGATTAAAGGAGTAATGCAATAAGTCAGCAGAAGACTGAGGCTAGTTCCCATTCGATTTGGCTCCCTGCTCAGTTCTGTGACCAGCTCACCATTTGCAGGCTCATCAGAAAAATGTGACCTGCTTCTGACACCCTTTTCTCTATGAGTGCAGTTGTGGGCAAGAAATGTGGTCTGGATGAACTGTTTTGAATACATCATTGCTGCTTAAATCAAAAGTCACCTAACTTCCATCCAAAGAGGGCCTGTGGCCATACAGCCTTCAAACGTGCCTTAGAGGCTGGGCTGGGAGGAGAAACAATCAGTGGGCACTACCTTCTACCACTGTATTCCTTCCTTTTCTTTCCTTTCTTGGTTGTTTCTCCTCCTTACTTTCTCCCCAGTTCTGCTTGATTTTTGAATGTCTTGTTTTCTTGGCCATGGATGTGTGGCATTTGTAATGGTGTTGGCATATAGGCAAGGGAATAATTCATCACATCAGCTTTTTTCCTAGTAAATTCTATGAAGTGAAATAAAGGCTGTCTTTCTTGCAAAGGACCTGCTTTTCCTTCTGCTCTTGTTTTTTTGCTTGCTGTGAAAGGTCTGTTCTTTCCCAATGTAGTACAGCAAAAGAAAACTTCCACATAACCATCAGTCACAAGCAGGGCCAGAGCATTCCTTTAGCCACAAGATACAGGCCTCAGAGGGTGCCTAGCCTCGTGCTGTTGTGTAGGCAGAGTCTCTTTGTCATGTCTGAGTTTTAATAAACCTTATCAAACCATTACTTTGCATTACTAAATGACCCTTACCTTGTTCATGAGGTTTTTTTGGGAGCTTCTGGTGAGAGAAACCAATGAGAAAGAGGAGGGAAGGTGCATGTAAACACCATCTTTCCCAGCCTCCAGAATGTTCTCTAGGATTGACAAAGTTTTCTGCTTGTGTTAGAGGCAGCAGCTGGCAAACTGATTACAAGGGACATCAAAGACGTCGTGCTGTCTGCTTGCTGCAGCACCTGAATGCAAGAGGCTGTTAAAATGGCAGTAAATATGGGAAGAAGGGCTGCACTGATGTGTCTACTTAGCTGTGCTGCTGTAGTTTCTTCCAGGCCTCCCTTCCCTGCTCCTCTGCCTCCCAAACCAGTGCTACAATGCTACCATGCAGAGAATGCAGCACTAAAGTACAAAGCTTTACTTGTGAGGATAGATTTGGCCCAATTGCCCCCTCACAGCTGCTGAAACATAGAATGTGCGATGTGTTTGAAAAGTCAGTAAGTGTTAAAGGGCAGTTTTGAGCCCAGAGCTAGAGAGAGGGCTGAAAGAAGATATGGGAAGGACTGAATCACTTGAGACTTGGGAATTGGACAGGAAGCATTGTGAGCTGGGTAGCCAATGCCACAGATCTAGAATAGCCTGGGGACAGGTTATTTTACAGACAATTGTCTGTAGAAATACGAGTTAGGACTAATGAGATTTTATGTATGATGTCTGTGAACATTCCTTGAAGAGAAGAATTGTAGAGCTACAGCCAAAAGACTCACTAAATTTCAGAGTGTGTCTGAGCTGCAGCATGTATTTCACAGAGGAAAACGTTGATGGTGATGCCCCAAAGCAGGCACTTCTTGGCTGAACTGCATTTAAAGTTCAACTTCTGTGTGGACAGGACAGGTTTGCAGCTGGAGTGATTTTTGGAGCAAAGTCCATATTCATGGCTGAGCATAGGAATGTGGACTAGTTTATCTGAAATAGACTTGAAGTGCACCTGAATCTACTACCTCTGTCTGGCAGCAGCCAATAGCAGATCATCAGGGAAATGTGTAAAAAGTTACAGTAGGGTAGCATTGATGTGTCATAAAGATTACAGATTATTGTTACAAATTAAGGACAGATCAAGGACTATAAGGGATTTTTTTCCCAGTGCCATACCCTGTTCTTAAAGTCTCTTTATATATCAATCCTGAGAAATGAATTTCCATAATCTGTGAGAAGTTCCATGTGTGCTGGTTAGCCAGCCAGTGTGCCCATGCTGTTTGTCCAGCTGTGCTCAGGCATAATGTTTTGCCAGAGAATTGGTGGATGTTATGCAGATGACTCATTTGTTTCAGTTCCAGGTCAATTCAGACATAAGAATTGGACTAAAGTTAATTACATGATTACTAGTTAGTAGGCTTTCTTTTACCCTTCAACAGTTTTCTGGACTGACAGTATACAACTTTACAGAGTGAGCAAAGACAAAGGTCGTATCTGTTGTGGGGGCAAATTGCATTATTTTAGGTAATGGTCCGTTGAGGTTTGCTGTTTGCCATTTTAAGGATGCTTTTTGAGCTGTATGATATTTCTCTGAGAAGTTACCTTTCTGCACAGCCATTGTTATCCACAGCAAAGTTTCTTCTGCTGATGCCTGCAGAGCTTTTCAGACTTGATGGCTGTATGTCAGTGGTGAATGAAGTGCCATTTCCTGGACTTTAGGTGTGGTAAAGTGCTTTCTCACCATAGTGCATGTTTAGAAATACATGTCAAAATCATCTGAAAACTTTGTGTCTAAGGTAACATTTGTTTCTTTTTTTGATTATAGGGTTGCATGCTTTTGGGAGGCAGAAAGACAACAGACATTCCACTAGAAGGTTATCTGCTGACTCCAATTCAGAGAATTTGCAAATATCCTCTTCTGCTCAAGGTAAACCAGAGAAAGTGTTTCCCCAGATGATTGTTTTATTCCTGGAATGATTGTGCATTTTTTTAGCCTTGATTTTTGTTGCCACTGTTGCTTTCCTGATTTACTCTTCTGAGAGTTGGATCTTCTCTGAAGAAAATTGCTTTTTATGAGTACAGGCAAAAAGCTGCCTGGTGCTGGCAAGCTGCTAAATCCTGCAATGGTCTGTGTAGGGCAGACAGGGTGACTTACTGACTAACCAAAGCCTTTTGGCTTCAGTGCTCTTCAGATGTTTATTAGGGCTTGTAGGGCTGTTTCAGCCACTTCCTGTAAAGCTGTGTTCAGCTAGAATTGTGCCAGTGTTCTGAGGGACTGGATGGCTCAGGGGACTCTAAACAAGAGATATTTGTCATTACAAGGTCTCTAGTTTGATGGTGATCAGATCAGTAATGATCAGAATCCTGTATCTCCTGACAGCTGTTTGGCAGCTTGTTTGAAAACTCTTTGGTTGTCTCTGAGTTCCCAGTGGGCAGGTGTCAATCCAGAAATGGCCATGGTGTGTGACACTAATTGGCCCTCTTGGTAGTAGAAGATAAAGCATAAAAGGCCTAAAAAGAGCTAACTTGCCTCTCATCCTTTCTGGTCAGGGCTGAGTCACCTGCCTGGTGGGGACAAGGAGAGGGAAAAGGAGAAAGCAGTTTCTGGGAGAGCTTGCATCCCCCAGTGGCCTGGTAGATACTGTGTGGCCATCAATCTTCCATGATGTCAGTCTGTTCCTCAGCCAGAGTCACACTGTGTTTACTAAAAGAAAAGTAATTAAAGAAAAATACAAAGACGTTCCCTCATATTTTGAAAGAAAGCTCCCTTTATGAGTTCTGGAAGAAAGTAAGAATTCTGTGATGAATGTATGTCAAAACTCCTGGGAACCAAACATCCTTTCTTTGAAAGCCAAAGCCAATACCACCAAGGTGAAGACTGAAACAGTGTTTCTTGCTTTCAAGCCACAGTGGGGTAAAGATGAATTTGCCCTCTCTGTGCCTACCCTTAGCTCTGGGGTAGCTGACCCAGACCCACGTGTACCTGTTGAACAAACAGCCTTGCAGGGAGAGACCAGATCACACACTGTTCACGAGTTGAAACTTCATGGACAGGAAATAAAAGTTTTAAGAAAAAGCAAAGAGGAATTAGGTTTTCATTAGGCAACAAATCTGCCTCAGTCAGTGAGATAATAACATAGCTAGAAGTTGTTCAGTCAGAAAATATCAGTGACCATTATAAAGTGTGGTTGATTTTGATTCTCAAAGGTAGTGAATTCATAGCAAATAAGTTGTGTCCCATTCAAGATTTATTTGATAGTTGCTAGCATGAAATTACCATAGTGGGCACAGATGTCTCAGACGTGAGAACAGTTAGGGGAAAACACAGGCAGATTCTGTTCGTGCTGACCAGGAAAATGGAGCTCTCCAAGCAAGGAAAAAAGATTTAAAAATAGCACAACCCTCAAATTAAGTATTTGCTCTCCCTTTGCTACTGAACTTCAGTTATGGTTCCTGAAATAGCTCTTTTGTATTCATGGGGATTGGATCTTACTTTATCTAATTCCCAGGGCAAACAGACACTATTGTATTCCAGCTGATGAGAAAAGTCTTGGACTAAAGCTAGCCTACTTTCTTCTTTTACTTTGTTTTTAGCAAGAGTCTGTGAATATCCAGATTATCTGGTAACTTTGATGTGATCTTGTCTAGTATAAGTATTTAGTGTAGCCAGGTAGGTGGGTTTGATAAAGCTAGTATGCACAAGGTAATTCAGCCTTGTTTGTGTTTGAAAGTTAACTGAAGTAGTAGGGTAAGGCACATATTTTAAATACTGTAACTACTTTTTATTAATAACGTGTGTGTGTGTTCTTCTTCAGAACAATAGCATCTGGCATCTAGCATCTGGAGTTGATTTGGGTTACTTAATTAGGAATAATACACTAGAATATCTACAAGTGCTGATCCACTTTAAGCATTGCAATACTTTCCAGTGGAATATGGCATCCTGCAACATGTGATCTTAGGTTTTCTCATCCTCTGATGAAGCTGTTTGGGTTTTTTAACTAAAAAATGATGGAGACAGAACAATGATTCAGATGATGGTGATCGATAAATTTCAATTTTATTTATAGTTTCTCAGTTTTTGTGACACAAGCATTGCAGTTTTGAAGTGCCTGACTGGAAAAAGGTTTTTGGCTGGGTTTTTTGGTTTGGGGATTTTCTCTGGGGGAAGGGGGGGAATGGTGTTATTTTGGGGGTGTGATTTGTTGGGGTTTCTTTTGGTTGAGTTTGGGGGAGGGGTTTGAGTTTAATAATTTTTGTTGCTTTTTCTCTGTCTAATTTGCAAGCCTTTTGTGTGGTTTGAAGGATGGGGCTCAAATCTAGCTATGGCATTTCATAATCTTTGTACAAATAGAGAAGTAATAGTATTAATATTTTTGCCCCAATGCAGTTCTTGTCTGCTTCAGACGGCATGCAAGAAAATCAGTGTAGAATTTGCCAGTCAGTAAATTAGTTCCATTTAACTGAGAAAGGGGCTTGGACTAGGCTCAAGCAAAACGCAAGTGTTGGCTGTGATGGGCACCGAGCAGACGCTTCCAGCACGGGGGTTGGGGTGAGGGCAGCTCTGTCTCCCTGTGCTAATTGGGGGACTCTATTAACTACTCTCAACCCTACTGCTGAAGAGTAGAAGCAGCTGTTGTGTCAACGAGTCTCTGAACAAAAATAGTCTTTTCCCCTTAATAAAAAGCATTTCCGTCAGCACGAAGCAAACCCTGGGGCAGTGGTGATCATGAGTTAATCACACCATGGTGTGGGATTAGGCACAGGCACTTGTGTGTCCTTCCTCTGGCACAGGGGGAGCGTGCAGCACATGACAGCCACAGCCCAGAGCTGGCAGGGCTCGGGCCTTGCCTCAGCTCTGCTCTCTTGAGGGTTTGCTCAGACTCCAGCCAGAAATGCACATTCCACCTCTGAGCCTTTACAAACATCTGAGGGGACACGACTCCATGGGCGATTAGGGCAGTAATTAACTATTGCTTCATGTGGGGAAGAGTCCTTGGCCCTGGGAGGGGCAGAGGAACTCGTGTGCAGGGAGCAGTCAGCACAGGAGGATCCCTGCAGAGGACAGCCCAGCAGGGAGGCAGCACACACCCTCAGGCATCACTGCCTGCACGGGGAAACCAAAGATGGGGAGCCACTGGTGTGGCTGTGCAATATACTCTTGTGCATACAGAACAGGATGAAGGAAGCTTACCTTATTGTCTCCCTCATCTCTCCATTCCTCTCGTAGCTGTTCAAGAAACAGAACCTTCTATTTGGCCATAATTGAATATCTTTGGGGGATTGGCTTTTTCTCCCCTCTTCCCTCCACCAAGAAAAGTTGTGTCGCTCTTATTCATGACATTGTGTGGTTGAAATCCAACTCTATATAGCATAATATTAAAAATTGTCTATTCCCTAAAGAGCTGTAAAGAGCACTGCCAATTTATAAATCATGCTTTTGTCTTCCACACGTATATATAATCACAAATAACTGCTGATATTTATAAAACCAGAAACATGTTTCTATTGCATTTTAAATTAGCATGTGTTGTAGGTTCAGTGGCGTATTGAAGCTAATCTATTTTATCTGATCTACCATTGCTTGTCAAGTGTTTACCCTGCAGAGACATTGACATAAATTACCAGTTTTAACAATATACAGAATAAAAAACCTATTGTGATTTACAGGTACACAGAGGAAGTCTGATGTAACATTTATTTTCTGGTTAGTTTAAGTGGGAAATGAATTTTATACAGGTAAATATTACAAACTGCAAAATGCAAATATAAAACTCCCAGGAACGTATATGTTTACAGAAAGATGGTTTGGGTTTTTGTTGTCTTTTAAAAATTTTTTTAAGCACATTTGGAGCTGAACTGTTGATGAACACAACGTTTTGGACTGCTAAACAAGAGAGTAGGTTGTCTTTTGTTCTCTCTGTAAAGCTGTGTTGCTGGCAGGCCAGGGGGGCCCGGGGCTGGGCAGGGCAGAGGGATCTGCAGCTGGCACTGCAGTATCAGCATCCTGTGGACAAGGCCCACCTTAGGCCACCTCTGGGTGTCCTCAGGGAATGAAGACAGGAGGAAGGAATTCCTCCAGTAAAGAAACGTGTAACTTTCAGCTGCAAAGTGTATTTGCTGTCAGTTTGAAGTACACAGTCAGTATTGTGTGACAAGGGAGGACGTGGGGAAGGATGTCAGAGACTTCTTAAAAAAAAAAGAGGAAAGGAAAGCGTCTTTTATGAATTACTTTAAGAAACTCTTGGCAATAAGTCGTTTTCTGCAAGTGGCAGAAATCGGGCTCGTTTCCTGGCCCTATTAGTGCACAAGTTGCACTACAGGAGACAGCAATTCCAGACAGCAGTGTCCTGTGGGCTTTGTGGAGGACAAGGCTGACGCTGGGGTCGCCATCTGGGCTGTCCTTCAGCTGCCTTTCAAAGTGTTGTCACATGCTCTTGGAGTTGACACCTCATACATGTGTCACTGAAAGAAAGAAGTGCCCAGAGCTCTCTCCCTGTGTTTCCAAGTGCCAGGCTCTGCTCTTTTGGGCAATGGCAGTGCCAGGGCAGCAGGGCTTTGCCTTGGAAGGCCTCAGGCAGGGCTGTGGAGGGGCGAGGGCAGCCCCTCCCTGCCTGCCCAGCCTCCTGTCCTGCCCCCGGGCTGGCACTGCCAGGGGGACATGCTGTTTGTTGCAGCAGGGCTTGCTGTCAATGAAGAGGTCTTGCTCTGTATTTTGGGGATATTTCTGAGTGGGATGTTTAGACAGTGCTAGTGGGTACATACCTCTTTCCAGTGCGGTATGGGTGACCCTGGAGCTGCAGAACTTCACTGGTTTTTAGTGAGAGTCATCTGTGTTGCAATCACAGAGCAGAGGCTAGTGTCACCAAAGTGTAACACCTGTCTCCTGCCTTTGCTTTTTGAACATTTACTTTTCTTGGGCTCACTTTCAGCAAAAGTAGAGTAGAGACTTCCACAGGGCATTTCATTTTGATATCAACTGACATTTGTAGCAGTGAGCCTCCTTTTCCTGTGCATCTGTCACTCTGTAAATCACAGATGGATGGAAGCAATCTAGCTCCATTCAGATCACAGTGCTGGGCAGGCTCTCTGGCTGTATCCAAAGTCATTCTTGTGTCTCTTGCAGAATGATGTGATTCAGCAGCACAGGACTTTTAAACAACCAAATAACATATTGAGGCAAAAGATAGTGAGAAAGTTAAGTATTTCAGTCTTAAACACCATATTATGTATCAAGGTAAAATGACAGCCATGCTTTAGATTTCTTTAATGTATTCTTTTTCAATTGTGGCTGACTATGATATACTATTGGTCTAAAAAAATGATTAGTTGTGAGTTGACAGTGGTTGCCCCTTTTGCCAAACTCATTAATATTGTCAGGTTCTGAGTTTTGCCTCTGCTGTTATTCAGTGGACAGGGCTTAACTGGGCTGTTGTGCTTTGACACAAGTGAAGCAGAGACTCTTACAGACTCCTTCAGCACACAGGTGTTTGTCTCTATGTCAGGACATGTGCCCCAGCCTTCTAAACACACAAAGTAAACACTTCTGACACAGCAAAACATACTTGGCTTGAGCTCTCTTAGTGTAGCATATTTAACATGAGCAATTGCCTCATTTATCTAACAGCATTCTTATTAACCATTTACAGATGAAGAATAGAGAGCAGCATCTGCAGTAAAATGCCCTCAAATTCTCTTTGATTTTGCAATGGTTCTGGCATTTTTCCTGCAGGATTGCTTGCTAATGCTCATACCTTTCCATGAACCACTTCTCAGTTTCCATGTTTTCTCTTTTTTTTTAAAGGAATTAGCTAAGAGGACTCCCTCTAAGCATCCTGATCACCCAGCTGTCCAGAATGCACTGCAGGCAATGAAGACAGTCTGTACAAATATCAACGAGACCAAGAGACAGATGGAGAAACTGGAAGCCCTTGAACAGTTGCAGTCCCACATTGAAGGATGGGAGGTAGGATGCAGGACCAGCAAGCCCCCTGGGGGCAGTTAACCGCACAGTTTAATGACTCATGCTGTGTACAGGCATTTATTTCTGTTTCTTTTGTGACATGTAAACACTCTTGATGGTGTGGGCAGCATCACTCTGAGGAATTTAGAATTTAGAGTTTATTTTGTGTGTACAGGCTGCTGCTAAATTGTAGCAGAACAAGCAGATTATTAAAGAAAGGAAGGTGTTAGAGCTAGAATGGAACTGACGTTTCTAATGGGCAGATCTCACTTGAAAGGCAAATAGATCTGGGTGAAATCCTTGTTGAGGGTGTCAGCTATTTCACAGTTTCATGGCAGATAAAATAAGAGTGTGTTAGTGAAAGACCTTCATTGTGCACTCATAAAGGAAAGCTAATCTCTCTTTTTTATATTTCAGGGATCAAATCTGACAGATATTTGCACACAGCTCTTGCTGCAAGGGACTTTGTTGAAAATCTCAGCAGGAAACATCCAGGAGAGAATGTTCTTTCTTTTTGATAATCTCCTGGTCTATTGCAAGAGGAAATCCAGGTGAGTCCCTCTATATTTTCAGTTTTACCGTTCAGAAGATTTGTAAGTGGAAGATGTGATCAATTACTGATCATTCACTGTATTCTCTGTTGCTTTGTGGGGCTGAGTCACAGGTGGAACTTTCCTCTGTTCTTGACTGTTTCTATCACTTGGGCAATGGGAGAGAGAAGTCATTGTGTGGTAGGATAGATATTCCAGGCAGTATCAGAGTGCCCCTCTGAGAAGTGTGCAGTCCAAAGAGGAGTTAAAACAGTGCAGCAAAAGCTGTGAGTTCTTACAGACAGAAAGCTTCTGAGGGCAGCTGCATCTCCAGGAATTATGTAAAGATGCCAGCTTACATTGTGAAGTTATGCTAAGCTTAAGAGGGTGATGTGAAAAATGATAAAAAGCCAAGACAGGGAAGTGGAAGACTAAGCAAACATAAAATAGATGCAGGGGACTGAGAAAGAGATGAATATTTGGCTGGTGCTGTCAGCATTTACAGCCCATGTGCTCTGTTTGTGGTCTTCCTTTCTGGTAATTTTTTTTGCATCATCCCACCTAAGAAACCTTAAGTATTGTTAACACCTGCTGCTTGTAATTAAAATAGCATTGGCAGAGTGGAAGGCAACTTGCTTCTGCAGTAATTATACAGTATTTCAGTTCGTGAGCTTTTCACCTTCACAACCCCAGTCTCATTTTCATGTCTTGGTCTGTTCTGAATTTACAATGCATTCTCTGCACTCCCTTTTCCTCTTCCTCCCTTTCCTGTAATACAATCCCCCTGCTTCAAGTTATACTTCCTTACTGGAGATGGCCAAATAGAACTGCCAACCCAATCAGAAATTCTGCAAAACCAGTGCTCTCTCCAAAGAAAATTCTTATTTCTCAAAATTTGGGGACTTTTATCCTTTTTTTTTTTCTTTTTCTTTCTCTCTTTTTTTTCCTCGGGGAAACAATGGAAATTTTGGAACCATTAAGCTGTGAAAATGAATTTCAGTAATGTTCAGACTTTTTTTGTGTGTATAATGCCGAATCTGTACAACCTAAATACAAATTATTAGGTGGCATCTACATTGAAAATTAAATGAGATATAAATGTTTACATTTAACAAAAACTACACCATTAAATCTATAAGATTAAAAATGTTGTCTACCCAAAGCATTCTGACTCTGAAATGACACAAGGGAGGGGAAACACTTCACTTGGACCCTTTACCATTTACCAAAGTCCAAAATTCTGTATGAAACAGAGTTCAGAAATTTGTGTGTTTTGTAACAGAAACTATTCCTTGGAAAAAACCCCAATTAATTTGATACTAATCTTTTACTTCTTCAGAGCTCCTAGAAACTGTTTTTCTAGCCTGTTTGTAGTTGAGGTCAGCCTAACTCCAGCACTGTCCAGGCAGTTTTCCTGGAACACTAAGATTTCTAAAACAAAATGTTCTAGTGCCGTTTAAGCAGAACTTTCTCTTTGTACAGGAGACGTTACCAAGCTCTTCTGTAGTTTGGCTTGATGTTGGAGGATGCTGCTGTAACACTTGGATTTCGCAGGGGATTGGTGTTGTTTGCCTTTGTCAGACAATGTAACTCGAACTGATGGGATGTGGAGGATCTGATTTCCACTAAAAAGCATAATATTTCATTAAGTTTGTTGGGAGTTGCCTAATGTACAAGATACATTTTGATCACTGAGCTACTTTAATTTTGGATCTTTCTGCTGTCTCGCTGCTATTTATAATTAGCCTAGAATGGAAATCAATGTCTTTTCCTTTGTGTTGGTGTGTCCGTTTGGCCAGCTGCTGTCCAACAACTGACATGTTAGTGCGACGCACCTTAAAAAAACCCCCAAACCCATGAAGAAGCTGTCTCTGTCTGTTCCTAATTTGAGATTAAATTGCTTAGTTCTCATCTCATTGTGTTATGCTAACTTGTAGAAATCAGTGGAGTATTCCTTCATTCAAAAATGCAATCAGAATTCAGGGCACAGTCTTTAACAAGTAGTCAACAATGCAGCATTCCAATCTGGACATCATATTTTTTCACAATAACATAAATTAGGAGTAGGATTGTTGAACCCAGCATAAGGTGTGTTTAGAATCAGAATTAGATCTGTGATTTTAGCTCAGCATTAGCTCCTTTTGCAGAAGTGTAGGGAATTCTGGCAAACTGATGACATAGATTTTCAGGGCTGAGTATTGTTTTTTCAGGATTGTAGACTGCTGTTTAAATTGAATCCTGATGTCAGGAGCAGTATGTATAATGCAGGGAAATAGGCTGAACATTTAAAAGTTTCCTAGGGTTGCTAGGACAGGTTTTCTTTTGACTTGAGGAGTTGTCTTTGCGAAGGGCTCCAATAGTGCCAAGATCACAGTCCCTGTCAGTCTGATTGGCTATAAATATGTGGTCAGCACCAAATGTGTGTTTGTCACTAAAGCTAGTTGTAAAAGAAAAAATGTCCGGAAAAAATTGTTGATTCTTATCTCACCTCAGTTTTTTATAGGTACTTCACTCTGACAAGAAATTTTTTTTCCCCAGCTGATTTTTCTGCAATATTTTTGAATCTTATGAGGTACTGGCAAATTGCCACAGCAGAACCTTCACTGACTGGAATTTTTACACGTGCCACCTCTTAATGACCATTTGACCAGTTGTGTTTTGGCTTGCACAGCAGGGTTATTCCTGGATAGCAAAGAACAACACGTGTCACTTGGATAGTTTTAAACCTATTTTAGGCATAAAAATCAGAACATAACCAGTAATTAAAAGTACTTTCCTGAATTCAACAGAGACACTATAAAGCTTCTGGGGAGGGATGTAAACTTGGGTGCAAAATTGCCGCAGCAGAATTTTCCCAACAACAACAGGTAACACACATGGCAGGCTGTGTGACGTTGGCCTCTTTACGTAGTTCATTCCATATTTGAAGCTTGGTGCATAGCACAAGTTGATCACAGCTTTAGGCAAACAGAGGAGTTAAATACAACGTCAGGTGATGCTGCCCTTGTCATCCCGAGGCCGTGTGCTGTGCATGGACATGGGTTCCAGTCGGTCATCATGAATGGAAATCTTGAAGCCACCCACATCTTCACATAATCTGGAAAAACAAGCTCCTTATTGCTGTACTAACACTGCTACACAGCTATTGTGGAAATTTGAATGAGTATTCCAATGATTTAACATCAGAGGTGTGGTCAGATACCACCAGTCACTCTATGGGAATCCTCCTTTAATAGTCATATCTCAGATTGATTTATTCATCTATATGTTAGACCGTTTGCTTTTGTGTTACTAACAGTCTTCATCCCACTTGCAGAGTTACTGGGAAAAAAACTTCTAAAAGGACAAAGTCAATCAATGGGTCCCTTTATATCTTCAGGGGCCGAATAAATACAGAAGTCATGGAAGTAGAGAATGTGGAAGATGGAACAGGTAAGTGACTAAATATTGTCTTTTAAGAACACAGCAAGTTCAGATCTTGTGTTGGAAGGTGGTGAAAAAGTACTTGTCCATCTCCTTTAGTGAAATCTGAAGCAATCTCTGGAACTTGCAGCGCCTTCATTATTGGACCAACTTACATAGTTGAAAGACTGGAAATGCTTTCAGGCACTAGTCCTTCCTTCTGAAATGACCTTATTAAGAGTATGCATTCCCAGAAGATTGTCTGCTTTTTGTCCTAATCCAAGTTAATTTAATAAAAGTTACTTCTGTCTTCTTTCCATCCTTTTTTTTACACCATAAACCATTACAGCTAAAATAACAGAATTTCTGGATCTTCTTCTCATTTAGAATGCTCCTAAATACTAGTCTTAGTGTCCAAATTAGTAGCATGGAATGTGAGCATGAGCAAAATACGGGAATGGCAGTTCTGTTATGATTCTTGTATCCTGACACAGGCAGGAAGACCGGGTGGGTTTCTGATGCCATCCACAAAGGCCTCACCACCGCTGCCCCTATTGGAGGAAGTCAGGAATTAGGATTGTGTCTGTTAAACAGTCGACACATAAAGAGTTTCCATGTCGTGGGGACAGAAAGCCTTGCAGTGCAGGAAGATAGTGTGTCCCCAGAAAATTCAGAACAAATAACCCAAACAAACATCGTAGACTCTTTCACTGGTGGCCTTGTATTTAAAAGACTTTAGTTCTTCTTCTGAGGTGAAATCATCAAGTGTCGCTCTTAGGACTGAAGCATTCAGTCAGTTTGAACAGCCTGTTGATACTTGTACTTCTAGAGTGGTAAGTACAGCTGGGCAGTCGGTGAGGAGCACCTCAGGAATCAAGGTCTTCAGAGAAGATGATTTTACTGGAAGTGTTGCACACTGGTTTGGTTAAAAGAGCAGGCTTCGTCTCACTGTGTGCTTTGTGCTTTGGTCTTTTGCAGCAGATTACCACAGCAATGGCTACACGGTGACAAATGGCTGGAAGATTCACAACACAGCCAAAAACAAGTGGTTTGTCTGTATGGCCAAGACTGCTGAAGATAAACAGAAGTGGCTGGATGCTATAATCAAGGAAAGGGAGCAGAGAGAGAGTAAGTGGATGATGTATTTTGTACTGCACTGAATCAACTCGTAGGACAAATGTATATGCACATACACGTATTTGAGTGAAAGAGAAAAGGTTGTGCATTTTCCTCCACGGGCAGAATTCAAATTTGTCCTTTATGTTTTTCTAAAGCTAGGAAACAGCTCTGACGTCTCAGAAGGTTCTTGATTCATTGCAATATCTGACCATAAAGCAACAGGATTTACATTCAGTTAGGATGAACTTCTCTTCCCAAAACATGCACAGTTCTCCTTTTCTCTAGCCTTATACCGATCACTTAAATTAAATGTCGATCTCTGCTAAAATTAGGCATGGAAGTACATGACCACTTCAGGCTGCCTGTTCTCAAGCTAGTCTTGGAGGTGTCTAAAATATGTGTCTCTTTTGGACTCCAGAGTTGCCCAGATTTGCAAGTTCCAGAGTAACATATCCAGAAAACTATGTGTTCAGGCTAGAAGACGTAAAGCATCTACAGCACCAAAACAGCTTTTGCAAATGCTGTCCTCCTAAGGCAAATTGCAAATCTAAAGAGAAGAGGGCCAGAAAATGTCAGTTATGAGGATGGTTATAAGAGAGACACCTGCTGTTGTGAGAAATCATCCCCCTGCTTGTAGCAATTTTCAAGTTAGCATGAATTATGTACTTGGGAACTTGGACAAAGTAAACATGAAATGTTCTTTATATTCAGTTATCAGTCATTCTTTAAGTCATGCAGTATTTCTTTCATTTACTGGATAATATAATTGTCAAACACTATTTTTAGCTTAAAGGTATTAATAAATAGGCTAATTAATAAAGGATAAGAAAATAATGTACCTGCCCAATTTTGATTTATTCACAAATGTGAAATTGATTTCAGCAGTTTTGTATTTTTGCCTTCAAGTAACAGAACATTCAAAAAGTCTCCTGATCTTCCAAGCATTTGAATGTCTTTAACAAGCTTTATGCTTGAAGTTATTTCAGGTTCACAAGTAAAATTGCCACAGGAAATCAGTTTCAGAAGGTTGAACATCACAGAATCATAGAATTATTTGGACTGGAAGCAACCTGAAAGGCAGTTTTAGGCCATGGGCAGGGAGACCTTCTGCTATCCAAGGTTGCTCCAAGCCCATCCAACCTGGCCTTGGACATTTTCAGGGCTGGGGCAGCCACAGGCTCTCTGGGCACCCTGTGCCAGGGCCTGCCCACCCTCCCAGGGAACAATTCCTGCCCTCTGGCAGTGGGAAGCCATTCCCTGTGTCCTGTCCCTCCATACCTTGTTCCCAGTCCCTCTGCAGCTCTCCTGGAGCCCCTTCAGGCCCTGCAAGGGGCTCTGAGGTCTCTCTGGAACCTTCCTTTCTCCAGGGCAACATTCCCAGCTCTCCCAGCCTGGCTCCAGAGCAGAGGGGCTCCAGCAGAGGGGCTCCTCTGGCCTTCTCCAGCAGCTCCACATCCTTCTTATGCTGGGGCCTCAGACTGAGCACAGCACTCCAGATGGGGTTCCACAAGAGCAGAGCAGAGCAGAGGGGCAGAATACCCCCTCCCATGCTGCCCAGGCTAGGGCATCAGCCAGCCCATGGGGCTTTCTGTGTGGCAGTGCACGTGGCTGGGTCATGTCCAGCTTTTCATCCCCCCGCACCTGTATGTGTTTCTCTCCAGGGCTGCCCTCAGTCCATTCTCCTAGCCTGTATTTGTGCTTGGGATTGCCCTGGCCCATGTTCATCTTGCTTGGGACTTTCTTCATGTTCTGTGTGATATGATATAACCATAAGTTTAAAGCTGCTTTTTAAAATGGAGAAGAAAAGCTGCATCTCAGTGGTGCTAAACTTACCAATGACAGTTTTGTACTCAGATTAAAAAATTACCTAATTTCCCCCTTAAATGGAAAATAAGTCAATCAGTTTTTGTGTTTCTACCATTTTTGCTATTTGGCCTCAGCTTTTGACTTTGAGCAAAAATTTTATTTGGTGTTAAAGATCTGAAGGGATTTCTGCTTTATATTCCAGGTTTGAAACTGGGAATGGAGAGGGATGCATATGTCATGATTGCAGAGAAAGGAGAGAAGCTGTACCAAATGATGATGAGCAAGAAAGTGAACCTTATCAAAGATAGGAGAAGAAAATTAAGTACTGTTCCCAAGTGCTTTCTTGGCAAGTAAGTGACATTTGAATTGAAAAGGCCTTTCACGCCAATTAATGGACTCTAGAATTTCTGGGGATGGCATTGTGACACAGATCAGATGTGCTTTGATGCAGCTTAATTAAAAAGACCATAAGCCCCATTACAGTGGTGATTTATTAAAAATAATCATTGATTTTTGTTTCACATCTTACACAGGCTGAGTAGTGTGACAGCTCACTGTGTTTTACAGTAAGTCATAACAGCTGCTTCAGATCAGCAAAAGGAATAAGAAAACTACCTCAGACTCCCACAGGCTCGGGGCTGTTGGTGGCCTAACCTGTACTCTCTTTTGTGTACAGGCAAATGCTTTCCAGGAGATACTTAAATCCAGCAGAACTGTCCAAGCCTCAGGATTGTATTTAGAATTTTCCTGTTTGTCAGTGTAACAGGCACAAATGAAGTTTTGTGCATCATGTGATCTGATATATTTGTTAGAAGTATAGGACTTTATTGACTGGAAAAAACCTCTTTGATTCAGCCAGGTATTACCAAATAACGACAAACGAATCCTGAAGGATGACGGGTGAGGCAGCAGAGGGGACTCTGTGGCTGTCTTTGGTGGGTGATTGGCAGTGGCAGCAGTGGGGACGTGTCCTGTGTGGCACAGCACTCAGGAGCTGACCTGAGGCAGCTTCTCCCTCAGCTGCTAATGACTGAAATGCTCTGCTGTGGGACGAGAGAGAGTCCTGAGGCAGATGATGCACTCATTCCCCTTGGCTCTCTGGGCTCTGTACAGCAGTCTGCAGCAGCACTGCCAGGGCACAGGGCTGGGAATGTCTTTCTGCCTGACAGAAGGAGGGCTGCGAACATCGGCTGGTGATACTTCAGCTAGAAAAAAATTTCTTGATATTGGAGAAGTAGCTGCTTTTTTCTTCTTCTCACACATCCTCCACCCCCCCGAGTTGATCTTGCTGGATTAAAACTGCAACCTTTGAGATCTGATAATGGCAGTTCCTGTTTTCCATGCAAAAAAGTTACATTCTTCCAGTGCTGTAATGTATGAGCCAGTATGTAATGAGTTGTTGATATTATGCTTAGTTTCAAGTCTTATCCAGAATTTCCTGCTACTACTTTTCCTTTTAAAGTGTCTGTTTACTAACAGTCTGTCCTACTCAGTGGCCTCAGTTTGTTTGACCTGCAGCCACCTGACACTCCTGTAGTGAGGGCTTGGCCTACCTTTGCTAATGGCTAACTGAGCCCAGACTGAGATACCTACAGGTATCCTGATCTCTGGCAAAAGGATTATTTCTCCAAATGTTCTAGCTGTTCCCACAGCAAATATCTGCTGATATCTTTTCTGCATTCACTTTTGCTGTAGTCCTGGGAAACTCAGCCGAGTGCAACTCGGTCAGTACGTTGGAGTCACGACTGGCAGATTTTGTATCATTCCCAGGGTTTGCCCTGAACAGTGCATGTTGGCTGTGACCTGTTTATTTTTGCAGATACTCCTGCCTAAAGGAGTCACTGATAACTGTGCTGAGATGTATTTAGTGGGTTTTTGTTATATACAGCTGAGAGCAACACCAAGACCACAAAAACATTTTTTCTCTTGGCGTGTGAATATCAGATAGCTTCTCATAATTCAAGAGATAAAATGTTTTTTTGGGGGAAACAGCATGATCTAATCCTAATAGTTTCAGAGATATTGCATGCATTTATTTATAAGGCTGTTTATTAAACTTAACTTCAGCAACTGACTGGCTGGAGTTGAAATCTCTTTCCTGATCACTCTTTGTGGCATTTAGGCAAGTAACTGGTAAGTTAAATAAGAATGATGTGTGTTGTTGTCACTGTGTGTAAACGATATGCTGGCCATGCTTCTTTTCAGCACTGCAAAACCTTGAGTGTGTAAGAGAGGGCATCTGGTAACCTCAGGAGATTTCAACAATATCTAATCAGATTGTACAGTTCTGGATGGGTTGGATTTCCCTGTGTATTTATTGTGTAGAAACACAGTTGTTCCAAGTCCCTTGATTCCCAAGGTGTAGCTGGAGATGGTGTCCTGACCTGGATGTCAGATGAGAACTGAGCATGGCAGCTCTAGGAAGTGCAGATACTCTCAATTATCCTGGAGAAGTGCTTCAGACAAGATGAGGAAACAAATCAAGCTTTGCCATCCACTCTTGGAGTTGATGACTTTTTGGAAACAGTCTAGCATATTCCTTAAGAACCTCTTGGAATATTTTTGGATCATGCACTTTTCAGGGCTTATAAAGCCTTCAGATCAAATGATTACTGATTTTGCTTCTGAATCAAATGTCATAGAAATCCAGCTCTTAAGAAAACCATCCCATGATTGGGAAGCTTCAGAGGTGTGAGGGTAGCATTCAGTCATTTTCCCATTTCAGCTCACCATATCAACAACTACAACCCATATAAACTCCAGAGACAGTTCCAAATAAAAGAAGCAGGAAAGAGAACAGCTTCCACGGAAGTTTTGCGCAACCATTTAAGTGCTGTAAAGTGCCATGGAGCCATTGCTCTTGGTGGGGAGCTCCAGAGCAGCAGGGCCTGTCCCTGGGGTGCTTCCTGTGGGTGGAGTCCCTGCAGCTCCGGGCCCAGCCCTGCCCTCTCCTCCCCTGCCCTGCCCTGCCCTGCCCTGCCCTCCCCTGCCCTCCCCTGCCCTGCCCTCCCCTGCCGTGTGTCCTCAGCAGCGAGGTGGGAGGACCATTCTTACTTTGCCTCTCTGCAGTTAATATTCCATTTCAGCTTTTAAATACTTACAGAAACGTTTTAGAATGACTGGGAAAAGAACTTTCCTTAGGAGATAGCCTGACTCATCACTACTCTGCCATTAGAGTGAAAGGAAGCTTTCACCTAAATGAAACTCCACTGGTTTCCATGGGATTCTCCTGGCATAGCTGCATGGATTCTGCTGCTTCTTCTGCACTATGACAGCTACAGAGTAGCCCCTCAGCAAACCAAAGTTTTTGGTCCTGAAGTTGTTTTTTTATTCTAAAGGCAGAATGCAGATGATTCCCACAGCTTAGATCAGTCAGTGCTGATAAATACAAAGAGACAAAAATACTTCAGTTAGTGCCCACAGGTGGAGACATGGATAGGATACTGGCTTTGTTAAGCAGCAACCTTCTGCACACTGGCAAGCACCCATGTGTTTTATTGAACTCACATTTCCCATAAGTTGCTCTGCTTTCATATATTCCTTTGTTCTTCTCCATGAGTGTAACACATTTCTGGCATAATTGCTAATTAACCTGGCAAACAGCTCAGTCCCCTGAGGCTCTGACAGAGCTGGATTCATCAGGCTTGCTATGGCCGCTGTTTGTTCTTCCTGTTTCTAATGACTAGCATCCTACATATCTATCCATTTTCTGGTTTTTATTCTGCCCATATGTGCAGCTCTGCCCCTCAACAGAGAGGTTTCATTTCGTGCTGCATGAGCAGCCGATGAGACTCAGCATCTTCTGTGTATAAATCAGAAGTGTGATGTATGCAATCTGCCAGGCACCACCTCCAGAAAGTGACCTTAAATTAACATGTCAGTGGGACTCATGCTATCTGTTACTGCTCTGTGCTTGAATTCAGTAGGTTGAGTCTTCTGTCCTAAGTCCTACTGTGATTCCATTAAAGCAAATCCAATTACACCATGGGGCTGGGGACAGAAATCAGACCCAGTGAAGGAAGATGAGCATGTGTAATTAAGTCAAATCATGAACACTACATGGATAGGTAACTTGGGAAGAAGGAGCTGGGAAGGGAGGATACCCTACTTGAACTTGATTTAAGGTCCTCAGTTAATCTTGCTTGCTAGTCTTTTCCCCCATGGATGTCTGGATTGCTCCATAAGGTAAGGATTTACATTATCCTTATAGATGCAGCCGGGTCACCTTTCCTTTTGTGTGCACACTGTCTGTGAGCTAAGGGCCGCGATGGGAAGAGCCTAAATCTTCTGCAGAGCATTTGCTCCAGGAATGTAGGAAATGAAGCCACTGGGTAGAGGTACCATTGCTTACAAGAGTTTTCACACTTGCTTCAAGGAGAGTCTCCTGTGGTTGGCTGATGGCTCAGAGAGGCAAGTGCCTGCTGTCACTCAGAGCTGATTGTGTGTGTTCTGCTCCCCTTTGCAGCGAGTTTGTATCCTGGCTCACTGAGATTGGAGAGATAACCAAACCAGAGGAAGGGGTCAACCTGGGACAGGCACTATTGGAAAATGGAATCATTCATCATGGTGAGTGTGCCATGCCATAAAAAGATATCAGATTTCAGTAATGCCCTGGAAATGAGGGTGGAACACTTACTGAGGCTGTTCACATGATGTTCAAATGCTTTCTGCTGCCATACCCATCAAATCCTCAGAATGTTTAGTGATTTTGGGGATTAATGAGTGGGCAAATTTATGCCATGAAAAGACAACTTGTTTAGTATCCAGAAAGCGTTGGTGTCTGCAGTTGCTTGATTTCTCTGCGATGTCTTAGTCTGGGACTCTGTCAGGTGTATATTCCTTTGTACTGTGTGTGTTTGAAAATGTGTTGCAGTTCATAAATACAGCTTTGCACATGAGACATCAGCAATCCAGAGGAGTGGAGCAGTGCTCTTTTACACCAGGGCACAGCTGATGGGTCATTCAAATGACTGCTTGTCACGAAAGAGGGAGATGATGGAGGGTTTGTTGTGTTTAGAGCTCATTGGCAGGAATATCTTTCTTTAAAATAGTGAGGAACCATGTTTCTTCATCTCACCCAGCTGACAACCTTGAAGTGTTGTGATGAGGGATGTTCTAGAAACATTGGACAGCGTGTACAAAAGTGCTACATGACTGAAGTATGCTTGTTTGAAAATTTTCTGTGCTACCTGCATTTCTACTAAAAGTCTTTTTCCAGATTACATTGTTTAAATTCAGATTTCTCCTGCTGTTTCCTGCTGTTTCCATATTGCATTATGCAGACAGAGCAACACAGTCCTACTCTAATTAAACAGCAAATATCCCAATTTCAGCATTCAGGTGAGTTTAGCTGCAAAATGCACATCAAAGGAATACTGTAGATGAGTCTTAAGTCACCACTGGTCTACATTTTCACACAGTCTCTTCGAAATCAGTTTAAATAAGGGAACAATTTAATTAGGCTAGTCTTGCTTTAATCTCTTGGTTACCTGGCACCACAAACTTGTCTTTCAGGTGACACTGTAAAAAAATTATGTGTGTTAGCTTCTTTTAATTAGCACACGGAGAAATCTGTTACAAGCAGTCCCATAGTCCTTCATGCAAATACACTTCCATCCCCACATACCAAGATGTGCTTTCAGGCACATTCAGATTCTGAAGAGTTTTGAGCATGAGCTCAAAAGCACTGAACACTTTTGAGAACTTGGTTTTGGAGGAGTGAAGCACTGTGGCTTCAGTGTGGAGGGATCCCTCTTTAAATGAGGAATGCTCTTTGGCACTCACCCTCACTGGCCTATGTTCTGAATGTGTACACATGCACTGCTGGTGTAGAAAGCTCTCCTGAGACTTGTTACTTCATGTGACTGTTTACCTTGCTGTAAATTCATACTTCGACACTTTCATCAGTGTTTTTTTTCTCTTAACACAAATTTGCACTTCAAAAGTTGTGCTGTTAAATCTACTGCTCTCCTTATTCAAATGCCCTCAGTAAGATGCCTCTGGTTTGGTTTTAGTGTGACCTCAGAGTTCCTGATGTTCATGTCTTCAATGAAAGTTACTGTTAAACATTGGAAGGTATTTGTAATGAAAAGCATGAGAGTATCCTGTTATGTCTCCTGGTGTAGTAAGAACCTATGAACCTATGAGGCCCTTAACCCCATCCCGCATTAGGCGATTTTATTTCATGTTTCATTTTCACTTGGCATGACATCCTTGCTCTCTCAGCCTTCCTGAGAAGCAGGGCCATCGAAGATTGCTAAATGCTGAGCACTGTGTGTTTTATCCTGAAATTTCCTCCTTATCTTCTTTAGTTCTTTAGGCTATTTTATCTGGGACTGCTGATGGGGAAGTTCTGGTAGACAAAAGGCATTGAATCCTGCAATTTGGGGTTTTTTTGATCCTATGAAATTAAGGGAAAATATAATCAAAAGCAGGAATCTGAATTATGGACCAGGATGTCCTATATAGTGAGGGAAGATCTTAAGAATTTCTGGTGTCTGCCCTCTTGAACAATTATCCCACCCACTTTGCAAGGGGCAGACTAAATCTCAGACTGTTTCCTGGTACTTTGGAGTTTGCCTAAACCAGGGCATTGTCTTCAGTCATCCAGGGGAGCCAGTTTTCTTAGGTTAATCAGACATAGGTTAAGATGCATCTTAAATAGTGTAAATCCATATTTTCTCTCAGTTCATCAAATGGTGCAACCAAAGTATTCAGGAATACTCTGGCACTGATATCTGGTCATGGTTTTGGGATGTTGGCAAAGGCAGGTAAGACTGCAGTGACTCAGCTACCCTACCTTACCTGTTCTCCAGATTTCCTCCTCCTTCTCTGTATTGTTGGAACTGGCTGCCATTAAATTAGGGCGGGAACAATGGCATTTCTCTGCTACATACTGTAAAATCTGCAAGATACTCTATTATTTTGTTTTAATTTGCTGATTCTTGGCACTTTTATACTTAAAATTGCCACTTATTTGCTACTCAATGAAACAAATAACTTCTACTAGTTACTAAATTGCCATCTTTAGGATGAGGGTTTCCCACCTCCACCTTCTGTGGAAATAGTTTGCCTTAGAATAGAGACTGGATAAACCTACATGTAATTGTATGTAGACTTCAACCATCTTCCAGTCTGATGTATTGGATAAATCTGAATCTGGGTATGGTTTTTAGGTATTTTCAGATTTTCCCCAATGCTTCTTTTGAAATGGCTCCTGATCACACTGAAACATCATTTGTGTCCTCACCTTTAAAGCCCATCAGCAGATAGATTACCCAGTAAGATTTTTAACTGCTCTAATGTGGAATAGCTTTACTGGGTGAAAAAAACCCCAGTCTAATTTTTAGAAGGAACTCATTGGTAACTATAAGAACCATGATAGAAGAATACCTCTGACAGCTGTAGTTCCTGCCACCAGCATGCTTCTGCTTTTGGAGTTGCAGAGTTTTGGGCAGCTGCAAAAATGACTATAAGTGCTGTGATAACTGTTGTGGGAATTTGCAACACTTTGTTCAAAACTCTTCGAGAAAGGTCAGATATTCCCAATTCCCTTCACTAGGATTGTTTCCAAAGCTTTAAATAAACTGAATCTGATGTAAAATTAAAAAAAAAAAATCAATTTTTACCAACTGGCCTATAAGGAACATAATGGGGACAAAAGACAGTTTTAATTCTCATGCTGGTGTTTTAGTTTCAGATAAGCACCAGTTTAAGAATGAGCAGGTGATGTACAGATTTCGCTATGATGATGGAACATACAAGCCAAGAAGTGAATTGGAAGACATCGTGTCCAAGGTTTGTATTATCATTCTTAGTTGGAACTTTGTGATTTGCTTTAAGTTTGCTCTCCCTCTGTTATTGAGCTGTTGTGTGGGAGATTGCCACTGCTGTTGGTCTGTGTTTATTGAGCTGTCCATCCTAATGCCACAGGAGACATTCATGTTGGGGAGAGGAAGCAGAATTTAGCAATGAACAACAATACAGCTGTGACTGAACCCAAGAGTGCTGATTGCAATCCCAACAGAGTAACAAAAGGTCTTAAAACAGTAGATGGTAACATGTCTGCTGCAAATCTGGGCATGATGGTTCAGGGGGATGGAAGAGATCAATATTTAACTGTTCCTAATAATTGTCTGTCAAATGAGTTCTGTTGATCCATATTTGTCCATATAGCTTTTAATAAATTCAATTTTTTTTCTTATGGACGTTGGTTAATGGGTTAATTGTGAGGAAGGCTTGGAATAGGGGTGATTAGAGGTTAAACAGATTTCTGGCTGTTGGAAACTGGGAAAGAAGAAAGAATGTTTGACAGAGAGGCTAAAAGAACTGTTTTGAATATCAGTATTAATCAATAGAAAATCCAGTTGAGTAGAGGTCCAGGTTTTGTTAGCATTAGCTAGTCAGTGCTTCTTTGAGAAGGAAAAAGCTGCTAACACTCTGCATCTTCCATTCTTCAGGGGGTGAGGCTGTACTGCCGACTGCACTGCCTCTACACTCCAGTGGTAAAGTAAGTTCCCCTCCATGATACCATGAATTTATTATCTGACTTTGTTGAAAGGATGATGTTACTAGTGAAATCTTTCTCCTTTCTCACTATAAACAATAATTTTCTGAATTTTCTTGGCTCTTTTACTGCTCTTGCAGTAGGATTCTGTCGTTCAGAGCACCCTAAACAAACAAAAGCCAGTCTGAAGCAGAATAAAAGCTGAAGCTGTAATTTGAAGAAACCGTGAAAGTTTTGTGTGGAATCTTTAGAACTTGGCTCTGTATAAATAACTGCTGAAGAACTGAGATAGTCTGCAAGTGCTAGGTAACTCTTACCAGAGCCTGGGAGATGATTGTCAGATGTTGTTACCTTACTGTGGCATCAGATGAACATTTCTGGCCTACAATGAAAACCACCCTGAACTCTGTAGTTGTTCTATTAAGGTATTTATGATGGAAGATTAGGCATTTTCACTTAGGAGAACCTAATGTTTTACAAATAAAAAACTGATGAGGAAGAAAAAACCTCTAGTGGAGATGCTGGGTTCCCAAATTCAGCAAAACTGACCTCTTGTCTGTGAGTTGTACAACTGAATTTTCATTGAGAAATGCCACTGTCATGCTAAAAGGAGCTGCAATGACAGTAACAGTTCATAAGTCATAAATTTGCATCATTAGGGCTCTGGGTTTTTCTCCCAGAATAACTGTTCTACAAGGGCACAGATTTCACTTAGCCCAGAAGGTGTGGAGAGAGCAGGAAAGCATGATGCTGCCAGTGCAGACAGGATGGTTCTCTACATGCACAGAATGGTTCTGTAGTGTGGATTTGCACATAGACATTGCACCTCTGAGGATGGCAATTCATATGCAGAGTAGAAATGATGGGACATGAAGTTCAAAAAATGTTCCTGACCTCAGGGTACCCACAAACTGAAATGGATCTACTCTAATGCTTTAGGGAATCAACAAGGACAAAATAACTCCCACAGGCCCATCTTGTGGTGTTGTGATGTTTTGTCAATGTGCTATTTTTGTAATAGCTTCGCAGCTGGAGAATCTTCTCATATCAGGATTGATTTGTGCTGGTGATGTAGTGAACACAAACTGTGTATAATCAATGAAAGGTACCAGACTCTCAGAAGTTTTGGGATCCTTCTGAATGGACTTAATTCTCAGTATGTTTAGGCTATTCTTCCTGTCATTCTCTTTCTTACTCACTCTTCCTTTTATAGCCACTTAAGAAAACATAATCTCTCAGGCTGTCATTGTTTTATGTCTTCTTGTCATGACTTTTTGCCTCTGACAAGCCTCACCTCAGCCTAAGGAAGCTAGCTTTTGGCAAGTTTGCTGTGCAAAGCCCATTGCTTTGTGCTGTGCCTTTGGATCACTGCTTTATCTGGCGTCTTAGGACTGCTGATCCCTTTACTCATGCTGCCTTTTCTGGCACAACCTTCCTTCTAGAAAATTGGCAAAGCTGCTTGGAGTTTTAGGTACATGTGCCACGGGGATCTGGAGGAATCAGAGATTCAAAATTGTTTTGTTGACAGCCTTGAGATACAATTCTACTTAGTTTTATTCCCTGGAAACTTTGGAGTTTCCAGTAGTCTTTGCCTTTATATTTTTCCTCAAGTAAAATCTGACACCCTGGTACTTTGAGGGCAAGATGAAAAACGCCACTGGAAACAAATCATGCTACTTTGGGAATTGAAATATAAAAAGTAAAACATTTTGAAAATTCTGAATGTGTTTCTGATGTACTTCTGGGAAGTTGTGAGGTGAGACAACTTGTTCCCACTTATGTATGTGGTGGACAGCATGTCAGTGCATTGCTGGGCTAGACCCTGTGAAGAATATTCTATTCCTCTAGTTTCTGTGAGGCAGCAAGGTTCTGTCAAAATTTCAATAGTTGCCACCTCTATATTTGACTATTCACCTGAATAGTCTAGAAAAAGTTCATGGTTCTGGGTAGTGTTGTGTGTTTCATGTTCTGCTCCTGTTCAGCGTAGATGAAAATGGGGAGGAGAGAGAGTGAAGTAACAATGATCCTGACCAGCACTGACCTGCAAGCAGGGAAAGGCTGGGCCTTGGACCAACATTGATGGCAGCTTATTCAAAACTGTCAGCATTTCTAGGAAAGTTTTGGGAGTTACTTCTCCTCTGGAACCCCCTACTCACTAGTACTCAATAATTTAATGTTTTCCTTTATTGTGCTTTTGTAATTGACATTTCAAAAGCACATTTTCCCAAGATAAGAGTGTGAGAGGGAAAAACTGCCCAGAAAAGTCCTACAGATTTGTGCTGGGTTTAGCACAATTCTGGAAGACAAGTTGAAAACTGTGTAAGCACTATGAGGAAAGCTTTTTTTCTGAGGACACGTATTTTTGGAAATGTTGTCATGTTTTGTTGGTTTTTTCCCAAGCTCTGAAAGTCCCACTTCTCTTTGTAATTTCTCACACCCTGCATTCTGCAAACACACAAACATTTCTGCTGCATTTATTTACAGCAGCCAGTCACAATATGTTTGTATCTGTAGAGGATCAGTGAAAGGAGCAGGGTTGGGTGGGATGGGTTTTAGATTGGATATTTGATTTTTAGGAAAAAGGTGGTATCAGATAGTGTGGTGCTAATGAAAGAGGCTGATTTGACAGAACTGAAGAATAAAGTCTTATCTTGCTCTGCGTCGTGGATCCATCCAGACTGTCAAACACCCCCCTGGCTGTGCTTCCTTCCACAGTCATGCCAGTGGAGTTCAAGCTTCAAATACAAGGACCATCCCCAAGGGTGAAAGAGGACTTAATTCTTCATAGCCCATTCAGCATGTGGCCTCTCTACTGAGACTCTCAATCAGAGGGAGCCAATTAATGCAAGTGAATTGTGGTAATGGCTGTCGTGATGTGGAACTAGGAACTAGATCCAGACCATGAAGCTTATTTCACATGGGCCAGTAAACAGCCCTAAAATGGCTTTTATGCTCTTCCAAACTGGATTCAATCCAGTGACCTCGGGGGTGAAAGGTGTTAGAGCCCAATAGTCCTCTTACCTTTGTATCAAAATTCTTTAGAAATATTTCACGAAAGGCTAAAACCATTAATTATCTCCATGGCTTTGACAAGAGAAATGGAAGGAAAACTGCAAAAAGCATCAAGTTAAAATAGGGTTCCTTTTCCTTCTTGCAGGAACAGTGCTGCTCTCTGCAAGGGCTGGATGTGAGCTGGTGCCAGTTACACCTTGTTCTTGTGTTACAAGAACTAAACATAACCCTTCTTATTTACAATGACTGAAATTATCTAATTCCACAAGAGGATACTACATATTCTATTTGTGTCTGGCTACTATGTGATATTTTACTAAAGCAAGTAAAATCTGAACAAATGTGGAAAATCTCTCTTGACAAAATAGACTAAAAGGTGCCTGATTCCATGAGTCTCACAAAAAGGAGGCACAGAGGGAATGTGTAGGGTCCCTGTCTATGAATACATTAATTGGTAAACACTCGAGAAGAATTATTGAAGCTTATAGATGAGACTGGTACTGAGCCAAAAGATGTAAGCTGGACGTGAATGGAGTTTGGATGATTTCCAGCCAGAAGAGTGTGATTATTAATGGAACTGCTGATGGCATTATTCTTACCTGAGTTACAGCAGCAGCTTAGGACATCTGTGAAAAGAATCTTCTGGTTGCCTCTGGCTGGAATGTGAGCTCCCTGAAGATGGCTCAAAACAACATCTAGAGAAATTTTAAATAGCACTGCTTTGTGTTGATCTGAAGTATCTTCCTAATTCAAGTTGCTAGAAAAGTTTAAAACTTTCTAGAGAGAAAAGATGGCTGCTTCTTAGTAGTAGGTCACAATAGTATATATAGGTTTAGAGTGTAAAAGAAATGTATACCTTTTTGTCCTGATCTTCCCTGAATTCTTTTTCTTAATTAGAGACCGTGACTACCACCTGAAGACGTACAAATCAGTAATCCCTGCAAGTAAACTCGTGGACTGGCTTATTGCACAGGTAAGAAAAGTTTAAGATACTCTCTTTGCTGAGAGGCACTTCAAAATCCTAAAACTTTCCTTTTTCAATATATTAGTGGAAAATTTAAAAGTGGTTTGGTTGCTATTCTTACCTGTGTGCATCTGCTTTCTTTCCTCCTCCAAGGGAGCTATAAACAGTCTTGGTCTGAGACCACCTTAATTGCTGGATTTACACATCCCAAAGCAACCAGCCACCATGATTAGGGCTTTAGACATCACATCATTACCAAAACTAGGCAGCAATAACAATAATTGTAATGGTGGCAGTAGTAATAAGAGTAATAGTAATGTGCTCTGGACATGCTTCTTCACTGTGGTACTGACTGTAAACTGTTTCTGTAATTCTCATGACTCAAATGGAGAGATTGTGTGGAATAAACTGAAGTTACCACATCAAAACTAGTGTATCTAGCTTCACATCTAGTTTCTGTTTGAAAAGGTTGAGACATTTGGTCAAGATTGATGATTGTAAATGGCTCTATTTTCTGAAGATTTTCATTACTGCCTTTGTTGTATTTGGACAAATACCTACATAACATTTAGAAGTACTTAGCTGAAAGAATTCAAGCTATATTGTCTAATTAGGGAATGCTATTTTGCTAGGGGAATGTTTTGAGGCCAAGGTAATGTCATCAGGAGTAGCCAAGCCTGGTTTAGACCCTTCCTATGCAAAGATTCTGTTGCCTAGAGCAAACATAGACTGCTAAAGGTTTAAGATGGTAACATTAGGAGGCATTTCTCCTCCAGTTTATTTACAATTGAAATAATAAATTGAATTTTTAAATCCCAGTCTCTGTAAAATAAACTACCCATTTATCCCATAAAATAACACGTGAGCCTTGACCGCTGTCTCATGACAGGACGTTGAAAATGAGAGAAGACTTGTGAAGACTTGAAATTAGTTTATAGCAAAAGTTAAGCTTCCAGTTTCTTAAAGCTATTTTCTTGGCTCTCCTTGTGTGGTTACATAGTCATGCAATTCTTTCAGAACTGCCTTGATCCCTTTTCTACTGAGACAACAGTATTTAGTTCTTAATTTGTAAATGTTGTGCCTTTCTGGCTCTCAGCCTCTTTAATAAAAGCTAGTAGTGTTGTGGATTGGTCAGAGCTGATCCTGTTTTATGCTGTATTTAAATAATGCTGGATCACCGTAGTGATGGGCTTTGCCAGCATTTGTGTGGCAAATAAGTGCTGCTCTCCTTAGCAGGATTTGAAGTAGGACTGATGTTCTGCTAACAAGATCAGAGGGTGCTTGGTTGCTTAAAACTAAGTCAGTGCACTACCCTGCAGCTGCTGTGAGAGCTTTTGGGGATCTAGTTCTTCAGATGGAGGGGAGAAAGTGTGTCATTCTTGTGTAGGATACAGCTTCTCATTAAATAGGACTGAAAGTCGTACACTGAAATTGCTTCTGTTGCCAAAGCAGCAGGTGCCCTCCCTGCTGGAATGAGCTGAGCAGCTGCTGTCACTGAGAGCAGGCAGCAGCTTCCCGTGTCCCTTGGCTCACCTCGCATCAAGGGACCAGTGATAACAATCTTTGTAAGACCAGTAGTGCTTTCTGATCTTTACCAGCACAATTTAAAGCTTACTTGTCTGCCTAAAAAGTAAAACCATGTTTGTAAAGTCTTCACTTGTTGCTGCAAATTAGCAGATACATGGAGAACACTAGGCATTTCTTATATTTAACTGAGTTGTAGATGTAAAGATTAAGGCTGTGTTTTCAGGGAAGTCTGTAAATTTGGAAGTCTCCTTTGGCACCTGTTTTGAATGACTACTCTCAAGGCTTCAGGTAGTGAGAAACTGAAGCTTAGTAATCTGTTGTGTAAGCAAACTGCCACTGTGGTTTTAACCTGTCTGACCTTTGGAGTTCACATACTTAGCTTTTTCTCCCTTGAGCTGAATGTGGATGGGATCTCAGCTTCAAAGGAGGAGTTTTATTGTCTGTGACTAATGGGTCCTGAAGTCCAACACTCTGATTTGAAACAGAAAGTCCTTCCATTGAGTTAATATGGTATCTTTCCCCAGTGCTGGTCCTTGTTCCCCTGGTTCCTGTAGGAGGGAGAGATGCTGTCTGGAGGAACGAACAGTGTTTGGGCAATGGGATACCTGTTTTAATGACTTGCTGTTGTTCCCTACACAGATCATCCTGCTGATTTCAGAGCCACAAGCTATGTGGTGGGGAAGGGGGAATGATTTAGCTTAGAAAATCGTCTGAGGTGTAACATTATTGTCCTGTTTCTAGGGAGACTGTCAGACTCGGGAGGAAGCTGTCGCACTGGGTGTGGGACTCTGCAATAACGGCTTCATGCATCATGGTAATGCAGCAATTGTGCTTCCCCCAGCCACTGAAATGAACTCTTACTTCATTCAGACTCGCTTTTCCAGGCTGTGCCATACATGCTGTGTACATGATTTGCAGGCATTCCTGCAGGTTGTCCTAGAACACAGTCCTGGAGCTAATGCAGGGCTCAGCCTGGTCCCTTCCCAAGGGAAGCCACTTGCCGATAGTTCTGGGAAGCACTGATGGGATTATTCAAGCTGGAAGGAGCATGTTTTTTCAGTGCGTGTCTTCCAGAGCCATCTGAGCAATGCACAAGCCAAGTACTGTCCTGAAACATCACAAAAAGTATCAGATATTAAGTAAAACTGCCTAGTTCTTGCCTGTTGGATAACAAACACAATCCTCAGTGCTGAGGCATCCAAATCTGAAGTGCCATTTTGCCAAGTTAGACATCATCAATCTTCAAACAAGGGAAGTAAACAAATCACATCTGTATCACTAGGAAATAGAACGTACAGGTCCTAAGAGTAAACATAGTTTGTCAAATGAAACACTCAGTTTTAGTCATAGGTAACATTTCCTCACTGTATTTTGAGTAGTGTTTCTGAGAGCAGATTACTGTAAATAACTAATGGTGAATTTGCATAGTAGTTAATAATAATGAAAGAGTAGTTGGGGTCTTTTTTAAAGAATTTGGTCTGTTCTGAGCCTTTGCAAACTTCTGGCATTTATTGCATCCTGTGCCAAGGAAGACCTTTGCATAAGTACATGCTGAGTGTAGGAGTTGCTCATCACTTGCTGCTTTTATTTGAAGCCCCTAGGTCTTGTATTTGAAAAACTGGTAAAGAATGTTTTCCTGTCTTCTAGAACTTTGTAGATCTCATTTCCCTCTCAATTTTTTTTTAAGGTTGAGCCTTAGTCTATGTGGACACCTAACATGCTTTTAAACAGCCCCTTTACTCCCTGCTCCTTTTATAGTTTTACCATATTAATTCGTATGTAGGAAAGGAGTGTGAGGTTTTGAGTAGCATCTTCCTTCCAAGAGGATCTTCTGCATTTTAAATAAATTCTGCATGCCAGGGAGGTCACATTATGTCACGAGCTACTATGCACTGTGATAAAAATTATTTTCCTAAAATACAGAATTAGCTTAAAAACAGAGCTGAGGAACTGACTGATAGAGATGCATCTGGTCTGTAAAGATTGGGGAAATATTTAAGATTTCCTTTAACTTTCTTCTCTGTTTCTCTCCTTTTTTTTCCCCATGTAAATGCGTGTATGTATTTCATATGTATCATTCCCAGTCCTGGAGAAAAGTGAATTTAAGGATGAATCCTTATATTTCCGCTTTTACGCTGATGAGGAGATGGAGGGCACCAGTTCCAAGAGCAAACAATTACGTAATGACTTCAAGCTCGTGGAAAACATCCTGGGAAAGAGTCTTCTGGTAAGAAATATATTATTGTAAACCTTGATGTTTCTGCTCAAATGGTATTGTTTTATAGTAGAGGAGAATAATTAGGCCCCTTTCTGAAGCTCGAGACCATCCTGCTGTACTGGGAATTTTGGATGTACTGTTCACACAGGTGCAAGTGCATGGAAGTTCCCACCTGTTTGCAGTGCACAGCTCAAGCCCTTTCTATTCCCAAGAAGCCCTTGCAAGAGTGTAAGGGAGCTGGGAGCTGGAGATGTTTTAGCAGGTACCACAGTGTTGACATGGTGGAGGAAAAGGTAATGGGCTTTACTCTCTTGGAAGAGATCTGCCATCAAGTTGAAGCACAGTTTGAATTCAAACATGCTTGTATGTGAGGTAAATTCAGATGCAAGTTAAAAGACTGATAAGAACACAAATATTTTAGGGCATCATTCTCTAAGCTATATGAATGCTGTTGGTGTAGTTCTGAGGTGCATCAGTCACCCTCTGTCAAAATGCAGTCCTGTCTCAAACAGAAAACAAATGAAGAGCACATGCTGAGGAAAAAATCTCCTACTTAAGAGGGCACAGATTTGTGTCAAATGTGTAGTAGTCATGCTGAAGTCATGAGCTGCTTTCATTTGCATGCATAAATTAACAGTCCCTTGAGTGAAGGGACTTGGGAAGACCCTGCAAAAGCAGTACAATAAATTCATTACACTTATCCACAAAACAATTGGGCCTGACTTCTGCTTTATGCTGTGTTTAGCAATTACAAGCAGCTGTAATCCTGAGGCTTTGCTGTCTGTGGAACATCACTGCTTGCCTCTACACTCATGATAGGGCATTAATCCTTCCCATGCTCTGATCCCACCACAGGAGGTTTACTGGAATTTCCTCAGGACTGGTTTTTGAAATATGCTTTCCTACTGCCGTGAAACCCTAGTTGTTTAGTAGATAGGTTTCCCCACCCCCTTCATCTGAGTTTGCTCTATCACAGGAGAGTTTGCCTTTGAACATAGAAAACAGCAGAAATGCTGGAAAATACTTGTTAAAATGCCAAGGAACAAAGTGTTTCAGTCTGGAAAAACATGGTTCAAGCAAGATCTAGTATTTATTTCTTTGCACAACTATTTCTCATTGAAGGACATAAATCTTGACAAACTGAAAAAATATACAACATTCTTTGCATAGTGTAAGAAAAGTTGGATTTTGGCCTGACTCCAGGCATTGTGATTTGGTTACTGCAGTGTGCTGTGAACTTGTGATCAGCACCTCTGCTTGTTAGCCCAAACTGTCCACATCAAAAATGAGAGCTGGCTGCTTGGATCTGAGTATCAGACAAAGGAGAGTTTCCTGTAGAGATTGGCCACCATCAGAGTTGAGTGAGAGGTTTAATTGCACACGTGATGATGGATTCCCAGAAGACTCAGAAGCATTCTCAATGATTTCTGAAGATGATGCCTGTGTACATTTTCTGTAGTGTTCTCAAAACTCTTGTGCTGACTTGGAGATCTGGACTGGAACTCCAAACATCATCAACTTCCCAGCCCTGTGATAACTCCTGCATTCCTCCAGGGTAGCCCACATTTCCTGTCCTCAGTGTGGCAGTAGTTGCCCAACTCTGCAAAATTTCAGCAGAGAGAGCAAAGACACTCGACTGTACGTATTAACCTGTTTGGCTAATGTTGCAAAAAATACCTTTAAAGATTAGAGTAGGGGTGGCTTAGATTCTGAAGCTACTCAGTGGAAAGAAATTTTGTCTTGTGCCCCAGAATTGTGGACTTGTGAAAAGCTGTGGAGACTGGAATAACCTGGGAGATGGGGTGGCAGCAAAGTCGCTGTCTTTAAATGCTGCTGAGGGCCTCAGAAAGCTCCTCCGTTTTCTGAAATGTTCAGATCTGACATTGTCTGATAAGTCACTGCTCCTGAGGAGATTATTACCTAAGTCAGGCTGTTCAGGGGTGTCCAACAGAGAAGGGTTTTACTGGAGAGGTGTAGGGAAGTATGTGAGAGAAGACTGTGCATCCTGGACCCAGGTTCAGGGAATGGTGCTTGATCTGCTGTGCTGCCTCTTCTGTCAGTGTCCCCAAGAGTTTAGGATGAGAGTTCCTGGTGCTGTGTGTGACAGGTGTATTAGACCATTGTTGGAGTCCAGGGCACTCCTCTGACTGCCCTGGAGGGTCTGAGATCCTGGCAGGGGGTCAGGGACCCCCATGCACAGAGCCCCAGGGAGACACTGTCCTGGATCTCAGTCCATGGGAGAGCTTTCAGCTTGTGAAATGAATTACAAGTCACGAGAATGTAACAAAAATAATAGTTAGTAATAGTAGTTAAATGATCACGGAGTGCAAATGTAGAATATTGGGGATTTTAGAAAGGGGTCAGAAGAAAACCGTGGAGGACCTGGGTGTGGTCCTTGTCCTTTTTGTCCTTCTTCTTGTCATCCATTTTTCTGCTGTGGTGGGTCCCAGGGGTTGGTGTAGGATAGGGGTGACCTGTCTGACATTAGCAGTAGGTATTGGTGATTAATGGTAAATAAAGGATATGTAGAACAGTATAAAAAGTTTTGCCCACCTGTCATGGGCAGGAGTCGCCTCCTGGCCTCGCTGCGACAAGACCTTGGCAGGGCACAGAGAGAATTTGTAGATAAGAAATAATAAACAACCAAGAGAAAACCTGAAACGGCGGCTTTTGACTCTTCTTCTGCTTCAGCACGGGGCACTCAAGGAAAAAAGCCTCTCATCCAACATTTCTCAGGAGTCACAAATCTGAGAGACCATTGTTGGCACACCTTTTCAACTCTGCAGATCCCATTCCCCTGGCCCCTGCCAAAATTTTCTTTGAATGTGTTCTGCGTACATCTGCCCTCTGTTTTTGATTTAACATGCTTGTTTTTAAAATGGTCTCATTTGGTAATGTGGTTGTCTGTCAAGACTAAACAGCTGCTGCCTTACATTCCAAAAACCGACTGGGCTTCAGGGGCGTAGAAATAGTTCTTGCAGGTGGCAATTTAGTTAATAGCTTTGGACTCCCTAGGGGTGAATGGGTTCAGCTGTGGAATGGCAGAGTGTTCCTACTTCCTAATAAAGAAGGAGTCATTGCCTTCTCCAGGTATTGCAAATGGAATTTTATCCATAGTCTGCCTTTTGTACTCTGCCTAAGGGCTGTCTCAGGCACGGGAAATTTCTAATGTTGATGCACGTGGGGTTTCTTAAAAGTGTTTTAACAATTGTTAAAAAGTTGTTCTCAAACAATTCATATTTGCAGTACCAATGATCAGAGCAAGGTAGGCTATTAAAAATAACAGCAAATAAAAGATCTTCATGCACAGTAATGATGGCTGCACCCCAAAAGACAGGTAAGGTTGCATAGCTGCTGGCAGATGAAATGGTGCAAATCAAAGCTTTGGTTTGGATCAAATACAGGTTTTTAAATGTCTATTTCACAAATGCTTTCAAAATTCAACAAAATAATCTGAATAGTCCCTTCAAATGTAAAGTGTGAATTGGAGGGGAAAGGTAGCCTAGAAATTTTCCATTGAATCCCAAATATGAAGTGACAGAAGTACATACTGTGTGGGGCTGAAACTCATTCCACTTGCAACGGTAAAAATCTAACCAGCAATTTACCTGATTTTCTAAGGTCCTTTATTGAACAAGCAATACTACCATTGTTTCTGAAAAAAACTTAAAAATAGCCAAAAATGGGAAACTTACCTTTAAGTCTTTTTACTTTCCTGTGCATCCTCTAATGTGAACATCACCTGATAAGGACTTTTCCTCAGATATTTTGCCACACATTATTTTAAGTTGACTGTATGGCTGCTGCAGGACAGAATTCTTGATTTTTTTTTTCCCAAGGTGATTTCCCATAAAAGGACAGCATTTATAATCTGATGGAATTGACTTTAAAGGAAAAAGGACAGTATTTTAAAATAGTGCAAAAATCATCAGAAGCAAGGAAACAACTCTGAGTAATTGGTTTTCCCCCATGGTATGCTAGATTATGAGTAGCTTTATTTTTCCTCTTAAATCAGATCTGTTTTATCAGATTGTTCTTAAATACATGTTTACTGTAATGCAAGATGTTTCTCAGTTAGATTTTCCACTTGTCCATTTACCAGTGGCTAAGCTTGGTTTATTTTTCTGTAATGGGAAGTGAGATGTTAAGCTTTTTACTCATTGTTAATAAACTGCTAGAAAAAGATGAGTGAAATCTATATTTGTTTGATTGATATGATTTTAAAGAATATGTATAAGGTGGGTCTGTGTGACCTCAGTGCAATCAAGAGGAAGCAGAAATTCAGGAGCAAGAATTCTGAAGGCTTCTGTCTACCACAAGGTATAGGTACAAACTGAGCACAGGCTATGGGTTGGTGTTTTTTCCCTTACACAAAGCCTGAGTGCCTGTCTCTAGAGGAAGGACTTATGGATGTCAGGAAGTGTTCTCTCGTTGGTCAGATAGAATTTTTGCCATCAGACTGCTATTATGCTGTAGAATTATGTAGTGTCTGGTTAGATCTATAACAGGTAGGCCTGGGACCTGCAATTTGCCTGAAACTGATAGCTGAGAAGCACTCGGATTGTTATCAGGTAGGTGGGATGTATTCCAAAAGGTAAACAAATGACTACACTCAATCTGTAGTACAGTCACCATTGGAAAATACCGAATAATGATGAATTCCATAACCTAAAAGTGAAAGCTCTGTTTAAGGATGAAGGGCTAGGAGTTAAAACCAAATGCAGTTTCCAAAAGAAGAGTTGATTAACCATTGGAACAAACTCTCAAGGGTGGGAATAGATTCTGCTTCTTAAAGACTGCAGATCATACCTGAGTAACTCTGGAAAATCTGCATTAGTGTATATTAAGGGCTCAATGCAGAAATAACTAAGATTAAATTTCACAGCTCATGTTATATAGGCAATCAGACCAAATGATCTGGTAGTCCCTTTCCATTTTAAGACAGAAGTCCAGATCAGTTGTGGGTTGCAATGAAAAGTCTAATTTCTCATCTCCAGTCTTCACCTTTTCTGTGAACTTCATATTTATGAAGCATAAATATGTGTAAATGTGCTCTGTTTAAGATTTTACCAGAAGAGGACGACTATGGATTTGACATAGAAGAAAAGAACAAAGCAATTGTGGTGAAGTCAGTTCGACGAGAGTCTTCTGCTGAGGTAGGACCTCACATTCATATTTTGGTATCTAAGAATGTTTCAATACTTAGAAAAGGTACAAACCATCCTTTTAGAATCTGTTTCCTTTACAGGCAGCTAATAGAAGATGGCTGTCTTCTACAATTCCTGGTAATAAGCTGTTTCTGTAAACTGATAAGTGTTTTGGCATTACTGGGGACTTGAGTAGTATTGGTAAGTGATAGGATGAGAGCAGTGTCTCTGTGATGACAGCTTACCTCAGGTTCCTTAGCAGCTTTAGTTTAAGGACGGAGGGAAAGTGACACTCTTGTGGGATAGCAAAGATGTTCAATGGGAAACAGGTTTATTTGAGTGAAAGCTGCAGTTTTAGATATGTATTTTTCTCTTAAAAAGCATGTAGTCATTTCTCTCCATGGTATTTTTTAGGAGTTCTACAGAATATATTTGCTTTGTTTCTTTGAAGCACATAGATGGCCCAAATGTCACAGGATCTGAGTATTTCTTAATCACCCATTTAGCCCTACAGAATCCTTACGTGGCTAACACAGTGTGATATTCCATTTACCCAAATAAGGCACAGATAAGAGAGGACTAAACGACTTGTCAGGGGTTTCACAGTAAATTGTGGCAGCACACAGGACAGAGCTTTGAATGAAGAGTCCTGGACAACCATTACAGAATATTTGAATGTCCACGTTAAGCTTTGTGGGTTACCCCTTTGGACTACAGATAACTCCCGGATAACTTGCTTAATGGAAATAGCTGAAGTGGACAGACTGGTTTTAGCAAGTTGAGAATGTCACACAGAAAGGAATTTTGAACTGAAGTTTAGTGTTAGAATGAAATTATTTCAGTATTCCTGATTCTCATTTGGTTTATGGTCACCCAAGAAACCAATCCTATGCTTTACCTAGTGCTCAAAATCAACATAGGTTGGCCAAAAATGTTATTAATCTAAACCTGTGCTGTGAACCATTGCCTGCCAGATAATCCTCTGCCCTTTTTTTGGCTGGAAGCTTGGGGAATAGCCTGGAAATCTGTTGTGTTTGAGGACAATGGCAGCACACCATTTTCTAAAGAATCTTTTTCTTGATCTTTCAAGAAAAGAAAGATCATTAGATATCTCTGTGAGATAAGTTAATAATACTCTCTTAACTCTGTGAGCTAAGTTAATAATAATCTTTGACCATCAGCCCATCTTTTGAACTTGATCTAATAATGCTGGTCCAGCAAAGAACTAAATCTGCATCTCCCTGAGCCAGAGTGTATGTGAGAGTTGTGCTGTGTGGACCTCCTTTTTCAAATCAAGACACTTGTCAGTGGATTCCAGGCAGAATAGAAAAGGGTTTGCCACATTCTGAAGGAAACCCAACTGCTGGACCTTGAAGTAATACAAAGTGAATCTAATCTGGAAGGTTTAATAATTTTTTTAATGGTTCCTTGATACCTAAAACCTAGTCCAAATGTTCTTATGTTACGTTTTACCTGGTAGAGATCATCAAGGGGTATGTTTGAGGCTATTTTCCAGTGGGCAGAGTAGGGGATCTCAGTCTTACCATTGGATCTGACCATTGGCAAATAACTAAAGTTAGGTGCAAAAGCTAGGGATTCAAATCAAACTCTTGAGGCTTTTTAGGCTAATGAACAGCTGGTACTTCACTTAAAGCAGAGACAGTGTTTACCACCACTTCAAACCAGGTTACACTGACTGACGTGCCTGGGTATCAGTTGGTTTTGCAAGGCTGATGGCTGAAAACTGCACTGCTCCTGTGCCCAGGGTGTGGGAAGTCACACTTGTGTGTCTCACTGGATATCACAGCCAGTCTGTTATGGGCCCCTAGTTTGCAGTTGTGTCCCCCTTGTCACCCCTTGTTTTTTATAGTCTCCTTTTTCAATAGTCCTTTTCAAATTTTTAGCAGAGAAGTACTAAAATTTATCCGTTGCAAACTAAGATTAATCTGTAGAGTGGCATATTTCTAAGGATACTGGCAAAATCTCTTTGTTTTCTGTAAATGCAGAAAACTTTAAGGGGGAGTGACAAATGTCTTGGTGAACCAACACTACTTATAGAGTATTCCATGTGAAAGTAATCCTAGAATGTCCATAAGTAGGGAACAGTTGAACCTTGAAGCCTGAAGTTTCAGAGTTGCTGCCAGTGATCCACAGTGCTCAGTGGTGTTTGTTCCCTTTGCAGATGGCTGGCCTGCAAGCAGGAAGAAAAATCTACTCCATCAATGAGGATTTAGTATTCCTACGGCCGTTTGCTGAAGTGGAAACCATCTTATCCCAGTCCTTCTGCTCCCGAAGGCCACTGAGGCTTCTGGTAGCCACCAAATCAAAAGAGTACGTGCCAAGATGGGCAGAGAGAAAAGATTATTGAGAAATGTCAGTTACTAAGTAGCTCTTCTACAGTTGTAGTGAAACCTGTGTAAACACTTCGCTGTGCAGAGGCCACTCAGTAGGAAAATGTGACAGAAATGAGAGGTGCAAGAGTCACGGCATGGTTTTAGTGATGATCCTTGGACTGCTGGGAGAGGTTGGCATGTGTTCTCTTTATACTGCAGATAACTTTTGGTTTCCTTGTGCACAAACAGAACTGAATCACAAAGATTGTCATTCTTTCTCAGGTGTGAAGCTTCTCACACTCTATTATGTGCATGGGAAAATGATTTCCACCCATTAAAGCTTGGCTTATTTTTGGATGAGTCTAACGTATCAGCCCTTACAGTTTTTCAGTCTGTTATTGTTTCTTATAAGGAGAGTTGGCCCTGTTAGTGTCTTGTGTATTGCTAAATTCTGTATGAATCTGCTAGAATATGCCATAGAACTGAACGTCTCAGTGAACATTTGTTGCTGAATTCTAGTCCAGAATGTCTTGTCCAGTCTGTTTTGTTTTTTAAAATTTTTTAGTGGAAAAAAATCCTCTGCTGGTATAGGTCAGCATAGCTGCACCGAAGTTTGCATAGAAATGGAAGGGAATATAAATGCCTTAGAAAGGTTCTGTCAAGTGTTATTCACTTAAAGATGTAATAAATTAAGAAGTGCCAAATTTTAATTAACAAATAGAATCTCCCATCTGCCTTGGAGATTGAAGATAGAATATATTTCTTCAGGTCTGTTTATTTGTTATTTATTTGTTAACACTGTGGATGCTTTCTTTCATCCAAACCCAGTTGTGAATGCCAACGAAAGATGCTGTTAAGAGCTGCCCAGAACTCTGGCAGCCTAATTTAAAACCATGTTTTCTCTTCTCCTTGATTTATCTGCAGGATTATTAAAATCCCAGATTGTCCTGAAGCACTTTGCTTTCAGATCCGGGGAGCAGCACCACCATATGTTCACGCAGTAGGAAGAGGTAAGTGGAAACTCTGTGGTGCAGTTAAGTTGAGAGTACAGCTGGATAGACACACTTGTGTATATAAAGTGTGTGTGTGTGTTTCAACAAAGACAGGTCCAGGTTTCATTGTCCAGCTTGTTCTATACAGGTTCTGACAGATCCAGTGACCATAGTGACAAGAACCTGTGATAGACCAGAGTCAGAGTCACATAACCATAGAACAGTGTGAGATCTCCTGCCTCAAAGTGCTCATCATCTAAAGAGATGCTAAGACAAGCATTGTCATTCTTATGATCGCAGTGTTGGGTCTCTAAGCCCATCAACACAATGCAAGGAATAATTTAATTCCACCGTGGAAGAAACTTGAATGCTGCAATGCACAGTACCATGGACTCTTTAGAAGGCATTATCACTTTAGCTCTGGCAAGCTAGAAATGGACCTGCTTAGTGACCCTACCCTTGTTTCTTCTGGGACTCCTAAGGTAAAGCTTAACAGCCACAGGGAAAAAAACCACCTAAAACTGAGACAGTTGAGAAAAAGTTGAGGGGTAATGCTGTCTGTCCTCAATAGTTTTGCCTGTAGTCATCCACAATTTGGGTCACCGGGTTCTGAAGGTGCTCTAGGATCTGCAGGTTGGTAGACAAGTCATAACACAATCTGGACATCACAAAGTATGATATAAGACTTGGAGACTACTTCTGCCTTTGCATAGGCATATATTGCTACAAATTACCAGTGTAAGACAGAAGCAAACTGCTCTCCTTGATCTTTTTAAAAGGAGAAGACACAATTTGACGGAGATATTTACTACTTCTGTACCTGACATAGTAACTGAGTTACAAGCAAAGCACAGTTTTAACATTTACGTTAAGCAGATGCAGAAAATATGACCTTTTAGACAAATCCCACTTCCTTCCTTTGGAATAAACGTGTGTCTCCAGCTGAGTGCAGTTAGGCAGCACCCACAGCTGGTGTTCCCAGGGACACACCTTTATTACACCCGTTGATAGCAGCGCCTAGAACCACTTTTTCACAGTTTGGAGTGCATGCTGGAAGTTGCAGCTAGGAAGATTGTCCTTTTGCCTAGAAAAGACAAATTACATTTGACATCATAGTCTTTTTCTGTGGCCAATTGTGTAACATGCAAGTGTTCTGTCTTCCAGGTGCAAGAGGCTGGAACAAATATAACAAATATAACAGTGTGTACTTCAGCAAGTTTGCAGCTAACGTAGCCATAATGTAACCATATAAGAAGCCCAAACGATTTCCCACAGAAATGTCAATTTCTAGCATGAATGCATTTAGATCTAGGAGAATGCTGTTTTTCCCAGCAACGCTGAAAACATGAAGTATAGACACATCACGTTGTCCTTACACAACAAAGCTCTCTGAATAGTAGCAGAGGCTTTGTTAGCAAATGCATGACAGGACTGACCCAGCTCTTCTTACTTTTTCTAACCAGAAAGCTTTTGCAAACTTTCCCGTTTTCTCATCCATAGGAAGATGACATTTCTGTCTAGCTTCTCTCCTGTTATTTTTCAGGTTCTGAGGCTGCAGCTGTAGGCCTTCATCCAGGGCAGTGTATTTTGAAAGTTAATGGGAATAATGCAACACGTGGAAATTACAAGGAAGTTCTGGAGCACTTCACAGCCTACAGGACCAGACAGCAGGAAGCACTGGTATGAAGGCACAACCTCAAAGGAAGTAAATTAATTCCCGCCCTTCTTCTGCCCTCTCCTTTTCCTGTGCTTTTATGCTCACTAAATATTCAGAAGAAGAACATCTACATGTTTGTTTTGACTCATTTCCTTCTATGCCAGGGTCCTGCTATCACTGAGGGAACCTGATTCCATTTGCCCATAGCTGCAAAACACCTACAAATAATATGAAAGCCATTTCATGCATACAGTACTGAAAATTATTAACTCTTACTAACCATAGATGTTTACCCAGCTATTGATCTAAATTTTGTGTTCTCTGAAGTTCAGAGAAAAGATGGGGGAATGTTGGTATTTCAGCCTACTTAGAAGATACAGAATTGATGGCTGGATTCACCTTTGTAGTCCAAATATTTGGAGATCAGGCATTTTGAGGTCCTACCTGAAGCCTATATCTCTTGAAAGGGGTTGTACCAGTGGGTGTACAGAACACAGGAAGATGCTGAAGAGGACAGAGTTCAGCAAGCAGCATCCCCTGCATGTTTGAGTGGCAGTCGCCCAGGCTCCAGCAAAGACAACTCTGCACTAGAAGGACATGCAGAATTGGAACCCCTTCAAAGCAGCCAACAGGAATCAGGTAAAGATTCTCGTGGGAGAAGAAAACCTAGAGACAATTCAGAAGGAAAACCACAGTAGAAATATAAAGTATAATTATTATAGAATATCTTTTGTCTTAGCAAATTTTTGTAATTAAATGAGGTCTGCCAGAGAAAGTATTTCTTTGCTGCAGTTTATTCAGGGAAAGAAACAGTTGGGGATACACATAGAAATCATGTACCTGTGGCTCTCTGTTCTTTACTAGACAGCCAATTATGGGAATGAAGAGACTCAGCATTTTTAGAATCCTTTGGTGGCCCCTGCAAACCATGCATTTATGGGCAGTAGCTGATAGAGAGGGAAGGTCTGCAAGTAACTCTGCCTAGAATAATATGTGTTTTCTGTTATTTTTGATTAAAGATTAGGATGTTAAATTACTTTGATCCAGAGCAAGCTTTCAAGGCATGTAACCACTGTGTCAGGAAAAGGTGTGAGTGTATTTCCTGCAAATTTTGAGAGCATAGCTCAAAAAACAGTTCTACTTTCATGTTGAAGCCTTACTTGGAAAAGTAGGTGTTAAGGGAGACTACTAAAGCCAAATGGAATCCAAAGCACTGAGGCCGGAGCCTCTGAATGCTGCGAGCGGCTGCTGCAGGAGGAGCTGCGGTCCCGGCAGGGCTGTGCTGTCCCGGTCGGGCTGTGCTGCTCCGGTCGGGCCGTGCTGTCCCTGCAGGGCCGTGCTGCTCCGGTCGGGCTGTGCTGTCCCTGCAGGGCCGTGCTGCTCCGGTCGGGCCGTGCTGTCCCGGCAGGGCTGTGCTGCTCCGGTCGGGCCGTGCTGTCCCTGCAGGGCCGTGCTGCTCCGGTCGGGCTGTGCTGTCCCGGTCGGGCTGTGCTGTCCCGGTCGGGCCGTGCTGCCCCGGCAGGGCCGTGCTGTCCCGGCAGGGCTGTGCTGCTCCGGTCGGGCCGTGCTGCCCCGGCAGGGCTGTGCTGTCCCGGTCGGGCCGTGCTGCCCCGGCAGGGCTGTGCTGCCCCGGCAGGGCTGTGCTGCTCCGGTCGGGCCGTGCTGCTCCGGTCGGGCCGTGCTGCCCGGGTCCTGCTCACACTGCCCAGGGCACAGGGCAGCAGCTGCAGCAGCGCCCTGGGACAAGTGTGTCAGCACCTCCTGGCAAATCTCAAGCTGACTGCAGCTTGAATCTGGTCTCTAGTGGCAACAGAACTGCTTCGTGTAAAAAATGTTATCTCCTCACCACATCCCTGCCCTCACATCTCAGTTTTCCTGAGGGCTATTGCAGACAGCACGACTGAGATATTAACATCCCTTCCCTTATAAGCTTCTGCTAGGATCATTGAACAGAATTAAAACTAGAAGAGCATGGATATGTGCACACATACATGGAAGAACATCAGAATGGGGATTGGAGCATGTCCATTATCAAAAACTCTGTCACTGTCTCCCTTAATGGCCAACAGCAAATGTCTTCCTAAGAATATTCTCTCAGTCTCCAGCAGCACATGGCTCAAGACACTCCTTGAGCCAAAGGTTGTGTCTCTGCATTCAATACTTCTCAGCAGGTTTCTCTTGCCTGGGCAGGCCTGTGTTCACATGTGCTGCCAGACACCTCTAATGACTTACTTTGGTTCCAGCCCAGACACCACAGACTGTTACTTCTCCACTGGTCATTGGTGAAGAAACCCCTCTCATCAGCCTGACTGTGGATAACACCCACCTGGAGCATGGAGTGGTGTATGAATATGTTAGCAGTGCAGGAATCAAATCCTTTGTCCTGGAGAAAATTGTGGAACCAAAAGGTTGCTTCAATCTCACTGCGAAGGTATGGGAAACCATACATGGTGGGCTTTGTTCCTGAACGGAATGGGAAACCAATCATACAGTTTAGTATTGGCTGCTGTGGGCTTGGCTCTTTCAGTTGAGGTTGACACTGGTCTTCTCAGCCCTGCTTAGAGTTTTGTTCGTTAGAGTGCACTGACTTACAGTAGCTTGTTTGGCATGAGCAAATCAGCAAGTGCTTCCAGGACTTCAGCTGTTGAGGCAGATGGAGGGGAGTCCTCAGCTGTGGAATTCTTGCTTTTATCTGCCTGGTAACATATGCTCTGCTGATATTTAAGATAAATCTTTTCAGGCAGGAATTTGCTTTACCTTGCAAGAAAATCAAGCAGCTTTTTCCCACCTGAGAGGCTGGATGGGTTACTACAGGAACTGAGTAGAACTGCTGCTATTGGAAAGCAGCAGAGTGCCGAGTGGCTTGCTCATCTCTGACAAAAATGAGCTAATAGTGAACGTTTGTCACATCCCAGTAATGTTATTGTTGTGCCCCATGAAAGCATGCTAGAGCAGGTAACTTGGACAGTGGATATTTTGATCCACTTCCATGATTCTAACATTTAGACATTTTTAAAGAATGTTATATGACTCTGAGGATTAGAAACATTAGCGGTTCTCAGGCAGTAATAAAGGCAGCTTATTCTGGAGGCAGCTTTATTCAACCATGGGACTTTGCCACTCACTGAGTGGAAGAAAACTCTGTTTCTCCTCCCTGTCAAGATGCATATCATTGACATCCTGTCTTTTTGTTTAGATTTTAGAGGCCTTTGCTGCAGAGGACAGTCACTTTGTAAGGAACTGCGAAAGACTCATGTCCCTAAGCAGTGCTGTGGCCACCATGCCACAGTACGAATTCCGGCAAATCTGTGACACTAAGCTGGAAAGCATTAGCAGGAGGCTCACGAGCTACCAAGAGGTACAGCACTACTAGTTATTGGTGAAGTCTTGAGACAATACTTCATTGTATTAAGTGGGTCTTAGTATTCTTTATTAATGAATCCAAACTGTTTCCCAGGTGAGTGTCCTTGAGGCCTGTGAACAGCTCTGCAAGCTACTGAAATTGCAAGTTTTGAGTAAAAAATACCTTGTCTGTAAATCACTCCTTTGTCAGAGCTGTGGGTTGAAACGTATTATTGCAGCTTCATTTCCATTGGATTAATGAATAAATATGAATGCAGATTGATGCATGTCTTATTTAACATGAATGTAACTACAGTGTATCATGGTGTAAGCAAACAAAGTGTGTGTGCTTTTTTTGTGCAGTTACCTGAGCTGCTTGAAAAGAGAATGGTAGGAGCTATAGCTAATTGCTTTCCTTTGTTATTTTATAAGGGGTTTTTTAATGTGTTATTCCAGCTGCAGCAGAAGTCTGAATTCCTGGATTTCTGGAATAGGAGGCAGGAAGAGAAAGGAATTGTCTGTATAGCATCAAAGTTTTTGAAAGTGCAGTAGCACACACATACTTTATTTCTCCCAGTTTGCAGATGAATTAAAAACAAAGGTGAGCCCAGCCTTCAAACAAGCCGTTATGGAACCACATTCCCTCAACAGCATGGATTTCTGCCCCACCAACTGCCATATTAACCTCATGGAGGTATCATACCCCAAAAGCACTACCTCAGCTGGGAGATCGTTCAGTATTCGCATTGGACGGAAACCCTCTATTATTGGTCTGGATCCAGAGCAAGGTGATAATTAACTTGCAAGTCAGACTGATTTGATCTGTATAAAAAGTTGTGGTTTTTCACTGCTCAGCAAGGTCAAATATAAGTTCCGAGGAAACACACTCTTGCCACTACCCTTTCTTCCTCCTTCAAATTTTATAGTTAAATGGCAGCCTTCTTGTGTTGTGAAAAAGTGAAGGCTTTAAGCATAGATGAGCTTCAGGTGCCATGTTTTTGCTAGCTAAGCTGTTTGGCATGATCTCATGGTAGTTGTGTGGCCGGGGTGCTGTTGCCCTTAGTAGAGGTGACTTGCTGACTAAAAATGATCAGGGACTGATGGCAATGCTAGTGCTTCCTTCGGGGGAAAACCAAAGTCAACCACATTGTAGTGCTGCTTTCGACTGTCGTTATTAAATAAATTCCATGCACTGGAGTTGAAAGTCTCTACTCTGTCAGGGGATCTCTTTTCTGATAAATTGCTGCTATGCAGCATTTCTCCTACGATCTAGTTTGAGTTCCAACATTTCTTTATCATGATCTCACTTAACATGCTTCTGATTCATTGCCTTGTGAAGGTCAGAGTGCAGGACTGTTTGGAAGAGGGAAGTATAGACTAACCAACCTTTTGAGCAATGACATTGACTATTCAAATTAAGGTCTATAAAGGAGCCCTGCTTGCTTGGGCAGTAGTATTTTTAATATGAGCTAAGGTAGTTAACAAAGTATTGCACCAAAACTATCAGCAATTCTAAATGAAAAAGATTTAATTTATCTTCTGTAAGGACAGAATCCTATTTCATTATATGTATATGTGTGTGTGTAAGTGTAAATGTCTATAGGGCTGGAATAATAGCATAGACTGACTCCTGAGAACGCAAATTCATTAACTTTTCAACAAATACTTTTAGAGAGCTTCTGTGTTGTCTGTATGAGTATACATGTGGACATAGGTCTTTACTTCCATAATTTAGCCAGTTTCTGAACTGCAGTAAATGCACAATATCTAGTTTTCATGCTAGACAAAAAGCCCAACTTCTTTGGGTTTTTTTCAGAATGATTTTGTCACACAGTGTAATTATATAAAACAGTTTGTGAAATTTTAGTTTTTCCTACTGAAACTCCCCTTATCCTAAATGATCATCACTGGGATGGAGTGGGGAAAGTCAGGAGAGCCATACTAACTAGATCCTTTAATGTTTAGTAGGTACCTTAAATCCCATCTCATATACTCAGCATTGCATCACCACTATGGCTGCACCATCCTGGAGATGTCCAGCCCCAGAAGACAGAGATCCTGATGGCAGCTTTGGCCAGCAGAATGAAGGAACAATTTGGGAAGAAAGGGGACTCAGTTTTCTGCTGAAACAGGAAGATAGGGAGATGCAGGACTCCTACTTGCACCTTTTTAACAAACTTGACGTTGCAGTGAAGGAAATGAAGCTGTACGTCGTTCAGATAAATAAGTGAGTACAAAATCCTGTATGCACTGGAGGAAGAAATTCTTATCACATGGAGGCAGTAACCTCCAAAAACACATTGTGCTGTCAGCCTCTTTACTCGCCTGTTCACACCTGCCCTTGTATGAGGGGTCCTCGCTGGTTGTGTCAAATCTACTCTTGGGCAGATACATCCACCAGTGTTTGTATTATTGTCCTTCACTTCTAAAAGTCTACCTGAATTTGACAGCCACTGTTTTGTTCGCTATATATTCCAAAATGAGAAGCTATTTGTTGTCAAGAGCCCTTGAGATTTTGTCTGTCATAAGGCAGACTAAGCAAAACTTGTAATTGCAGGCCAGTTTCTCTATGGAACCTATGGTTTCCTTTCCTCTTTTTGTCTTTCTCTCTTTATCATCACAGGTCTCCTGGTAGCAGTAACGAAAGATGGAGTAGTGTGTCTGGGGTTTGTGCATAACAGGCAAGGTTGTGGTGGCAGAGGCTGCAGGGATGAGCTGTGTGGGCGGAGGCTGTAGGATGCCCTAAGCTGATGGCCACTCCCAGGAATGCCAGTAATGACCAGAGCAGCCCATGGTGCACTGGCATGGTGTGACCCCAGCCAGCAGCTCAGCCCCACACAGCCACTCGCTCAGTCCCTGCCAGAGGGATCAGGAATGGAGGCACAAGAATAAAAGTGAGAGACTTGTGGGTTGAAATAAAGACAGTTCAACAGGTGAAGCAAAAGGTGTACACAAACAAAGCAAAACCAGGGGTTCATTTGCTGCTTCCCATGGACAGACAAGTGTTCAGCCACCTTCAGGAGAGTAGTGACTTGCCTATGGTGACTTGGGAAGAAAAGCACCGTCGCTCCAAATATCCCCCCTTTTCTCCTTTTCTGCCCACTTTATATGCTGAGCGTGGTGTCACATGATCTGGACTATCCCTTGGGTCACTTGGGGTCACCTGACCTGGCTGTGTCTCCTCCCAGTCTCCCATACACCCCAGCCCCCTCCCCAGTGTGGCTGTACGAGGGGCAGAAGAGGCCTTGGTTCTGTGTAAGCTCAGCAATAACAAGAACATCTCTATATTATCAACCTTGTGTTCAGCACAAATCCACATCATACCACCAATGGAAAAAAAGCTAACTGTATCCCTGCCAAAAGCAGCACATGACCAAAACTTCACCTGAGTGGAAAGCACATGGAGCTTTGGATCCAACATGTATACAGAAGGATGGTAGCTGCTGGGTAGAGCCAGAGAGCTGAGGAGGAGAAATCCAGTGCCTTGGAGGAAGAAAGTGAGGACTTCCAAGCCACCATGGTTACAGTGATGAAGCTACACCTTATAGAAGTAGGGTAACCGTGGAAACAGGACCTTTTGGGAACTGGGATTCATGGAAATCTCCTGAGGTTTAACAAGACCAAGTGCAAGGTGCTGCACCTAGCCGGTGCAGTACAGGCTGGGGAATAAAGGGACTGAAAGCAGATGTGCCAAGGACTTGGGAGTGCTGGTGGATGAGAGGCTGATCACAAGGCATCAGTGTGCACTGACAGCACCACTCAGACCTGGGCTCATCCCCGCAGTGTGGGCAGCAGGTGAAGCCAGGGGGGCATCTGCCCCTCTGCCCTGCTCAGGTGAGACTCAACCTGCAGAGCTGCCTCCAGCTCTGGGGTGCCCAGCCCAGGAAGGATGTGGGAGAGAGTCCAGAGGAGGCCACGGAGATGATCACAGGGACAGAGCAGCTCTGCTGTGAGAAAAGGCTGAGAGAATTGGGATTGTTAAGCTGGAGAAGAGGCTTTGGGGTGCCCTACTTATGGCCTTCTAGTACCTGTGGGAGCCTGCAAGAAAGATGGAGAGAGACTCTTTACAAGGGCCTGGAGTGACAGGACAAGGGCTGATGGCCTCAAACTGAGAGCATGTTCAGATCAGATGTTATGTAATAGTCTGTGTAAAGTGCTCACAAAGTTAGCTCTGAGTTCACATAGCTGCATTTAGCCTTAGTCATGACAGTTCATTTGTAGGACTGAGACCTCTGTGTTGTGTTTCTGCAGACTTTTGTCCACCATAACAGAACCTACAGAAGCTGGTGCCTGTGAGCCACCATCTGCTGAGGAGACATCTTCACCTTCCCTGGGAACAGAAGAGAGTGATCCTGACAAAGCTGAGCATTGTGGAATCAAGAAGGTCTGTTTCAAAGTTTCTGAGGAGGACCAGGAAGACTCTGGACATGACACAATGAGTTTCAGAGACTCCTACAGGTCAGTCTGAAGATTGTGCCACTTTTACCTTACTAATAGTGTTTCAAAGTTCTGATTCCAGTATGGATTTAATAGACAGGTTGTTTTCCAGTCAATTATCTAGTATTCACTTAGCAGAGTATTCACTTCACTTAAGTATTCATTATATTTATTACCCTGGAGACATAAACAGCAAAAATACTTCCCCTAAAATAATGTCAAAATACTAAAGCTTCTAGAAAACTGAATAAAATTAAATAAATAGGTCTAGTGTGACTTTCTGTGTTCTGGAGCCTGCAACTACAGAAGCCCAGCAGAACTCTCAGACTGCTTGGTCTTACAATAGCTGGCATTAACATTCGGTTCTACAGCCGATTTTCCTGAAAGTCTGAGACACTGGGAAACAGAAATGGACATTGAGTTTATTTTTAATGGGCCTTTGAAACCACAAACGGAAATGTTGATTCAGGTGTCTCAAAATCTTTTTGAGACGTGACTGACTACTGGTTCTCCAGGAATATTTGCTACCAAAGGGAATCTCACTCCCAGTTCCCTCTGTTGTGGGGGGAAACATTTGGAAACTCTGCTGTTTTTGGGCACTCGTCCCAGTAGCCATAGGTGCCACCCATGCAGGACTGCAGAATGGCAGAAGGGGAACAGTTTGTGTTGGAAGGGCTCTCTGGAGCTTGCAGTCCAGTGCCTTGCTCAGGACAGACCCAGGAAGATTGGTTGCTTGGGGTCTTGTCCAGTGGAATATTGATCGCCTCAAAGGACAGCAAATAGGAAGTCAATAAAGAAATAGAACAAGTACTTGCAGTGCTGAGATCTGGGGCATGTCTGTCGTGTGAGACTTCAATCTGCATGTGTGCTTTGGAGCTTTCTGAGTGAAACATGCTGTATTTCTTTCACTGTTAATAGGGTATCCCTGGAGTTTACATTTTTGTAATTGAGGCTAATTTATTCTGGGTAACAAAGTGACAGCACAATCTCTCTGAGTTTGTCACTTGTTCCACATAGAATTCTACATGTAAATTTGAGAAACATTATTCTGTCTTCTCTTTATTAGACAGAGGCAGAGAATTAAGCATATATTACAGATAATAGTTACTCAAGGGGAAATGTGTTTTTATGGGTTTTGATTTAAAAGAGCATGGATTAGCTACAAACCCAAGCAAATTGCAGATAAGAAAATACCTTGTTTGCAGTAGCCATGCTTCTTTTTCTGGGATCATTTGGAGGTGTAATTCCTAAGGGTTTGTACTGCAGAGTAGTTGCCATAAGTATTAACCTTCCTGAGGAAAAAAAAAAGATTTCTTTGATACTAGATTTAAAAAAGGATTGCAGGAATCACAATTAGAGTTCTTTCAGTTGCTCTTATATTTTTCTTTCATCTGAGTTAAATACTACATCAGAGGCAGAGACAGTGGAGAACTTTTTAAGCTTTGTTTTGGGCTTGTACCATTAAAACCACTGTCATTGTCTCTTCATTGGAAGGGGACAGCCTGAGATCCAGTCTTTTTGATTACTTGTAGTAAGAATAGTTAAAGTGAACTTCAAAGAGAGGAGATTCACTCTAGAATTTTCCAGGTGTGCGTGAGCCAAGACTGGTGTGGAGCTGACTGTCATGACTGCTGTGCTTCATTATAGGATCTGCAGTGCCTGATTCTCCAGTGGCTTAGATTCCCTAAATTTTCTCTCCCACCTGCAGTATCTATGCTGCTGCAGCCCCTCTATATGCTGGATTTGGATGCCATAATACCCTGAGAACTGGCAGCAAATGTTTAGTGGAGATGTCTGTTGTCATTATTTACAGAAGCAGGGTGATGTATTGAGCACTCCATGTTAACTGCAAAGAGAAGAAGGTATCCTGTGGCTCCAGGCTCCAGAGTCCTTGCTTAATGGCTGTTCTGCATGTCATTAGATCCAGTCATTCCATTTTCACAGAGCTCATAAAAGCACAAGAGCAGTGTGGGTGCCTGGGGGTGGGGACAGCTCTTGTTGAGTCCCCTCTGTGCTCTCCTTTGCAGTGAGTGCAACAGTAACCGGGACTCCGTGCTGTCCTACAGCAGCGTGCGGAGCAACAGCTCCTACCTGGGCAGTGACGAGATGGGCTCAGGTGAGTGTGTGCCTGGGCACAGGAGATGGGCTCAGGTGAGTGTGTGCCTGGGCAGGGGAGATGGGCTCAGGTGAGTGTGTGCCTGGGCCCTGGGGAGATGGGCTCAGGTGAGTGTGTGCCTGGGCAGTGAGGAGGTGGGCTCAGGTGAGTGTGTGCCCGGGCCCTGGGGAGATGGGCTCAGGTGAGTGTGTGCAGGCACCTTTCTCGTGCCAAACCCTTCAGCACCACTGGCAAGTCTTTGCTGATTATAAATGCTTGCATAGTTAATTTGCATCGGTGGTCTCTTCAAAACTAATCACAAGAACATAAAGATAGAGATTTGCTTTTTTCTAATAACCCACAGTAAATTTTGAACATGGGAGTGGTATTAGGCAGGGATAAGTTTCTTTAGTTATTAGATACTTGCATTATATGAAAACAATGAGTATTTTGATCTAAGAATTGGAGATAAAACAGCAATCATTATTTACTTCACAGTAGTGTGAAGGTGTGCCCATGCTTCATCACAGATCATGTTTGTAAGTTAAAAGCTTTTTATTTCTCCTGTATTAGGAGATGAGCTTCCCAATGATATGAGGATACCTTTAGACAAGCAAGACAAACTTCATGGCTGTCTGGAACACCTTTTTAACCAGGTATGTAAAGTGTTATTCTTACACAGAATTGCTTTCTCTTTATCAATGTCAATCAAGAAATTGGAAGTACTAAATTGTGTTATGAAATGATATTTTGAGGAAGACATACTATTGAGATTTTGGGGTACACTGTAAGCAAGTATCTTATAGGACAGTTTGATGAATCACTTTTGTCTCCATTATTAAAGTTGCCTTGTGATTTAAGCAAGGCTGACTTGCCCTACCTAACGCAGGAGACTAAGGGAAAAAAGCTTTCATGAAAAAAAGGACAAACTTCTAATACTTTGTTTGATGTAAATGGATTACATTTGCGGATTTCAGGAGGTTCTCACAAGTTTAGCATGCAGATGTGTTTATGATGTGTAACCCTGGAGAGTTGTTTGCAATTCTCTTACCTCACCAGCACATAGATCATCATTGTGCAAAATGCTGTTATGAAACGTGAGAGGCTCTTGAGGCCAGTTTGTGGCTACAAAGTCTGACTGCTGTGTGTCAGTCGTTCCAAAGTACAAATAGTGTAAGGGCTTTGGCAGTTTCCCACAAGAGTTCTGTTCATTTCCTTCTGCAAGTCTTACTGACACTGAGCCATAACATTCCAATTGTAGGTTGATGCAATCAATGCTCTTCTAAAAGGACCAGGAATAAATAAGGCTTTTGAGGAAACCAAGCACTTTCCCATGGACCACGGTTTGCAAGGTAAAGAAATAGATTGACTATATTTGATAATGTGATTTCCAATCCTTAAGAGCTTAACATGAAAGCATTTGTGCTATGGCCACAGAGTTCCTTAACTCTGCAGTCTACCCAGTCATGCATTAGTACCATGTCTGACCATTGAAATTTTGTATCTCTAAGAGGTCATTTTCATGGGAATGTCTCCTGAAACACACAGAAGCCTCTTTTGCTACATGCTGCTCAATTCTCACAGCTCTTTCACAAGTTTTCAAATCCCTGCTTTGATGTGAAGTATTTGAAAAGGTACAAAGTAGGGATAGTCAGATTCAAGTTGAAGGAATGATCTGATAAGCTGATGAGGGGCTGACCACTGATGATCCAAGGCACCAAAGGTTCTGCCTCTGTTGGCTTAATGCCTTATTCTGCTTTTCTTCAGATGCATGATTGCCAGAGTAAACTCATCCTCACATAACACTTACTTTGAAAACTGATTCCCATAGAGAGCAAACAGATGATACCATGTTTTCTTTTTCCTCAGGGAGTGTGATGACTTTTTGGTCTTAATGGATTTGGGGCTCAGGATGTGGTTTCTTTTCTGCCTGAAATACACAGAATTTTATTTTCTAAATATTTGCTGCATTTCCTTTCCCACTGAAATATTCCCTACTACTCCTGCTGTACCTCAGGTGCTGTAGGAGGTGAGAGCTCCAACCTCTCACAGGCTCTGGTTTTCAGTTATGGTGGCAAACTCTAGAACTAGAGATGTTTTCCTGCTTTTTTTTTCCTTGACTCCAGAAATAACTCCTGTGAAGTTCTGTGTACTCATCTCTATGAACACAATCACATTTGTGTAGAATGTTAGCCTTTCCATGCACTGTTGGAATGAAGTGAAGAAATAACAGATGTTTCTTTTACTTTGCTTAAACAGAATCTCATCTATTAAAAGCAGATTAATTACCCTGAGAGAGTCTTTTAGTTAACTGATCACACTGAGGAACAGACAAGCCCTGCTTACACTCAGCTGGAATCCTGCACCACAGTGTCTGTTTAATAGCTACCATAGACACCTTTTTGTGATGGATGAATGTTGGAATGCTCTCCTGATTCTGTCCAGGATCAGTTATTTGGCATAATTTTTTTTATTTCTCTGCCTGCTCATGCACTTCATCACCAATAATGGGGTGTTTGGCTTAACTACATAGCCAAGTCATGGGGAATAAATTTTCTACTCTATAATTAAATAGTTCGCTTTCATCAGGTGAAAGAAAGCAGGATATTTCAGTACTTCTCATCAGTATTACAGGATGTGACAGTTGCAGCCAAAAAGTTGATCTTGTTCTGTGGATCTACCTGGTACAGCTGCCTGCAGGTCATTAGAGGCAGAGGAAGCAGGGGTTCTTTGTCTGGTGAAGGGGCAGAGCTCCCTGCACTGTGCATGTCAGGCAGGCCCACAATCCTGAAAGCAGAGCAGGGAGACTGCTGATCATGGGACTATGGGAATAGTCTTTTGCCCTCTCTATTTGTGCTATTTAGGGACCTTTTGCATTCCCAATTAGTGCTATTGGTACTGTGTCTCTGCTTTCATCTGTATTCACATTTGAACTCCTAACCACTCTTAGTTATGTGCCATTTCCTAAATGGCTAACGCACGCCGTGTTTTCTAGAATTCAAACAGAAGGAGGAGAGCACAGTTAGGTGCCGGAATAATATCCAAGCCAGCATTCAGGAAGATCCATGGAACCTCCCACTGCGCATCAAGAACCTTGTTGACATCATACAGAAACATGTGGAAGGTCTGTAAATAAGGAAACGTTTGTTACTAGCTCAGGGAGAGGAGCTCTTAATCAAATCTAGCAGTTGATTCCATAATTTTAACTACTGTTGTGACAAGGCTGTCCTGGGCTCTAGAGAGGACCAGGTAGACCATGTTGTTGTTTGCAGAGTCCTGTTGCTTTATGCTAAAATTGCACCTGTGCAGCAATTTCAAAATTTTTTGCCCCCTTACTTTATTTCATCATCCCATTCAGATTGGTGTCAGATTGATCGATCTCCCTGTGCTTTTTAAACCCTTTTAGAAAATGAAGAGAAAGATGCTTGGTATATTCCAAACTGTGAAGTGAATGGTAATCAGATATTGCAACATCCTAAACCACTGCAGGAACAGGATATGAAACTGATGTTTACAAATCAGTGTGAGGCACTGGATAGAAATCACCTCCTTAGGGAATCATCTGCAGATGCAATTTGTTTCCAGTAATCCATGGTAGTTAACAGAGCATGTAGCCAGTAAAATTCTTTGCTTTACACTTAGTTTTCTTCAGTCATGAGCATGTCTGTGCAAGTGAGGGCTACCATAGTAAATAGACATGGCTATGCAGGTGCCAGGGATTTTGGGGGAATGAGGAAACTGTTAACCAGCTGCAATCACATCTACCTTGGTCTTATGTTGACTACAGCATTTCTTTTCTTCACTCTTTTAGATGGGAAGAATCAGCTCCTTTTGGCCTTGTTAAAATGCACAGGTAAGGGGTTTTCATTTTTTACAAAACAACATACCCAAGAAGTCCCTAAGACAGGGTTTTTCTGTCTTCATTTTTTCCTTTGTACAACACTCCTTCCCAGATGGAAGAGAACCCTCCTTCACTTTACTCCAGCCTGCTGTGGTGAGAACATGCAGCAAAAATGAGATCTATTGGACAACCTTTTGAGCCCATGGACTCTGTCATCATTCCAAACAGAGCAGGCATACTGAAATTACAGCCAAGAACAGACTAAGACCTTAAATGTGCAATGAGAACCCAAATACGCTGGGGACATCAGGAACCTGTTGCCACACAGCAAACATTGTGCTTGCAGAGCAAGGGATAGGTCTTTACAAGGAGCCTGGGCACTGTCTTTTTGTCATTGTAGCACTTACTTGGTGACCTTTTGTTTGAAAATGATACAATACCTAACTGGAAACTGGTGTTTCACTGTGCCACACTTGATTCTCACATCTTCCCAGAATGAAGGTCAGAGATTTGTATGGCTCTAAGTCATCTCTCAGCTCCTGCCAGGACTGGTCTGTGAGTGTGTCCAAACCAAGCTGTGTGCCAGTCTACTGATCGTAAAGGCTGGGTTTTGATAGCAGATGAAATGGCTCCCAAAGTGTCTCTCTATGTGTGCCCCATCTCCTGCAGCATTTCCATGAACATCCACTGGAGAGAAGGATGGTTGCCTGTAAGCTGAGAATATGGGCCAGGGCCTGGAGTGTGTTAGTCAGTCTATTGTGTTCAGTGCTTATAAAAATAATCCAGACCCTCAAAGCCTCTGGCTGATGTCTTCAGCTTCTTTCCCTAGAGAACAGTGCCTTGCCAATGAGAGGCTGCTGCAGCACTGCAGAGCCTGCTGGAGATGCTGGGGGCACCTAGGGAGTAACTCTTTACTTATTCATGTGACTCTCTGGCCTGCAGTCCACTGAAGCATGACAAGACTGATTTGACCAACATGTGGCTGCCTGGCAGGCATACTGGAAGCAAAAGTAATGCAGGGGAAATTCTCCCAAGTAACAAACCAGTTGGTACCATATGGATGGGCCCAGTTAATGCATTAGGCATATGGGAAGGCCACAAAATACAGATGGATGGGGGAAGATTAATCTCTTATAGCCCAGGAGAGAAGTAGTGGTGGAGACCTGCTTTCAATAATTCTCTTGCTCCTGTAAACATAAAAAGAAGGGAATCATTCCAGGTATGGCTGTAACTAAGGAGTTAAGTTACTTTCCAGTAGTTAGTTTCTCTCCAGTCAGAAGGAGCTTGCCAGTCCGTTGCAGAGCGAGTAAGGAATGGTCAGTTGGACTAGAAAATTTGGCAACATGCACGTGTGCCAGCTGTGCTGTTTATCTCCCCACCCAGGTCACACAGCAAGGAGAGATTGTCTGTGAAGTCAGTGCAAAGCTACAGCAGAAGCCGAGCCTCGTGTGCACACACACACACACAAACTCCTTTGTTGGCAGTGAGAAGGAAGATGAGTGTATTCATGCCTTCTTTATGCTTCTCTCCCCTTCTCTGACAGATACTGAGCTACAGCTGAGACGTGATTCCATCTTCTGTCAGTCTCTTGTGGCTGCTATTTGCACCTTTTCAGAGCAGTTACTGGCTGCTCTCAACTCTCGGTACAACAACAATGGGGAGTATGAGGAGAGCAGCAGAGATGCCAGCAGGAAATGGCTGGAACAGATAGCAGCCACTGGAGTTTTACTGAACTACCAGTCTCTTCTCTCCCCCGCCATGGTAAGATGAAGAATTGTGGTACCCTCAGGTCTGCTTACACTTGCCTATGTGATTCTGTGCCACTCAGCATAGACACAGCTGTTGAACCTCTTACCTGCATTCCAGCAGCGTATGCAGACCCTCACTACTGCAAACTCTGGAGATTTCCAGTGCTGACAACCAAATGCCACATTCCTTATCCAGTCATATTCACCTCTTCACAAATGCTGGACCCGTTGTCACACTATAGAAAAGAGTCAGCCTTCATATTTGGAGCAATGCTGCTGCATTTAGAGAGGTTTTAGTGCCCAGCTATTGGTGTCATGAGTATCCCCTGCCATCCTCTGGTGAGGACATGCATCTCCCAAATGGGTGACGAAGTTCTGAGTATTGCAGGAGTTCAGACAAACAGAGTGCAGTTTCTCTCTCGGGTTTGTGGTGCTGGGGCTTGAGGCATCATGTCTAAGGAGAGGAGCTGAGCTTGCATAGTTCCCCTGCACATAATGAACAGGTGAGCCACAGCTACAGGAGATCAGCTGCTAGAACTCTAAAAATGCTAAGAAAAGAGGCATAAACCAGACAAGTAGCTCTGACATTATAGAGAAGGGAGGTTCTTTTCTCTACTTTGTAGGCATTGTAGATCGAGTGTAGAGATTTTTTATAAAATACAATCCAAACTATCTGTGCATGTAACTGCTATTCGTTTGCATTGCGTAGAATGTCTCAGTATTCATTTTGCAGTAACTGATGAGCTGTTCTTCACATTTGTACGTGTAAAGTTTGGAGAAAGAGATCCCTTCAAACTTACTCAGTTCTTAAACCTCTCTACTTGTGAATCACATCAAATGACATCTAAGGAAAGGGTGGTTAAAGCTGCATGACACAGTTAAAAAGCTGTTAGGGATTTCTTGGCTGGGATGGAGCTAATGGAAAGCTCTGCACTCTGCTTTAGGTTTCCTGAACCAAAACATGCCCATAACAATAGTACCTTCCTGTCACTCATCTTCTGGAAGATAATAACCTGTTTGTATCTGTGGCCTTGCTCTGCAGAAGGAGGAGCGCACCATGCTGGAAGACATCCAGGTCATTCTGGCTGAAATAGACAAAGTTGCCTTTTTGTTCAAGCAGCTGGATGAAGGTCTTGTGGCAAGTGAGTATTCTCTGTTTCTTTGAGGCACTTTATTTTTTGGTATGTTCTATGGATTAATATCCTTTATGATTGTAGATCCAAGAGACCATGTCACACTGGGAGAGCACTGGGCAGCTTCTCTGAAGCACTGCTGTATTCCCTCAGCTTCCCCTGCAAGCACAGAGCCCCTAAAGCAGGACTGACACCATGGCATGCTGGTGTGTGGCCTGTGCCACTGTGCCTTCTTTGGGTGATTCTGTGTGGGGGAGGAGATGGGACACAGAATTGGCACCACGCTCCCTCTGTTGAGTTCCCAGCTTCCCAGTGCCCAGTGTCTGACCCTGCCAGATCTCTTTCTTCATGTCTACTGGCTATGAAATGCCATGAAATAACATAGGATTCTAATTATTAACCATATTTAGTGTGGTTGGATCAAACATCATACTAGGTCACAGTAGCTTTCTCACAATAAAGGCTCTCCCTTATTCACATTATGGTGCAGATGTGATATGTCATTAGGTAATCTAACAAACTCAGCAGTGGTTTCACAATTCTCCTGTGGTAAAGCAGCAAGTGTTTATCTTTATTTCTCCAGATACTCATGTCTTCTACCACATCGAAGGAAGTCGTCAGGCCTTGAAGGTTATCTTTTATCTTGACAGCTACTACTTCTCTAAACTGCCTGCTCGGTTTCAGAATGGGGGAACCTTGAAACTGCACACAGTGCTCTTTACAAAAGGTATCTATAAAAAGCTTTTCTTGAAAAAAATAAGCTAACTACTGATTTTGAAAGATTAAAAATAAAGAATGACTATGAAGCTCTTAACTAAAGCAGCTGGGACCTACAGACTTACTTAGGAAGCAGATATTTCTATTTTAGGAAGCCCTGGGGAGTGCTAGACTTTAGAATTAGACACCATCATGAGAACAAAGAGGTGCTGGTTTGGGGATTTTTTATGCCTCCACCACATTATACTGGGCTACATGGAGAGCTTGGTCTAGTGTAGGATCAGGAGATGTGCCCAGGCTACAGAGAAGTGTTTTAAAAAGTAAACACCGTGGCAGAATCATCTGGGCTAGAAATCGACTTGATATATTCACACCAAAATACAGCACAGAAAATTTCTTTCAAGCCATCATTAATGGGGAGTAATTGCTGTCAGACAGAACTGCTTTCTGTGAAGCTCACCTCTGTGTTACTACCACTGTACTCCCATACTGGGAAAAGCATTAAAGTTATAGAGTAATAGAATCAGCCTTTACATGATCCAGCGGTCATCTGCTGAGCAATGAGATGACACAGAGATAAATAAATGAATTTTAAAAAACCACTAATAACATAACTTTAATAAAGTGTTTTCTTCTTCAGCTCTGGAGAGTACAGAGGGGCAATCACAACCAGCTGGTCCATCTCTAGAAGAACTTCCACAGCAAATTAATAGTATTTCACTCGAAAAAGTGCAGCAATACTACCGTAAACTCAGGTATTTAGCACTTCTGCTTTGCCTTAAAAAAGATTGAAAATTTCAGATTACTCCTTGCTAAGGGCCTTAAAATTTAATGAAAAAGATGTTTTGTTCTGGATGTGGTTTTTGCACAAATAGGGTTTTTGGAGATCCTCACTGTGTGGGAAATGTAATTTTTTTCCAGTAGTTTAGCCCATTCCATAGAAGGAATGCCAATTTGACCTCAGAATTTTGTGCAGAGCTAGAATTATATTTTTCTTAATGAGGATTTGGAATTTGTTAGTACAGACTCTGTAAATTACTGGAATCACAATGGTTCAATAAGGAAGCAGGTCTTCAAGTGCAAGATTTTTAGCATACCTTTCTGAGTTGTTTTATACAAGATTGTATACATATATGTGCTTGAAGTGGGACAAACCCAACTAATGTAATACCTGCTGGCCTTTTTGCAGGACGTTTTACCTAGAGAGATCAAACTTGCCCACTGATTCCAATACTACTGCAGTGAAGATTGACCAGGTATTGTTTCTGCGTTTATTTCTGCAATAAAGAAGTCTCTCCTAGAAGTATTATTTCAACATCTCTAAAATTCCAGTGGTGCAATACCCGTATGGCAAATCTATACAAACCCAAACAGCATTTTAAAATATTCCCAACCTTAAAAGGGGGATCTGAATTTCTCTGAAGCTAGGCTACAGTTCTTTTGTTGAGAAGAAAATGTGCAGAACCTGGGCAGACACAAACCCTCTTCACTGCAGCACTGAGGGAGCTCTGTGTGACCCACCTGCCCTTGCAAAACACGATGTCTGATGCCAGACAGAGTGGGCTCATTTTCCTCTCCCACAGATGCATGAAAATGAACAAATGTTTAATTTGCAAGTTACACTTTGTTCACTTTGTACTCTTTGTTGCAGAGAAAACAAGAAAACAGTGCTACCCAGCATCTCACGTATAGGCAGTCAGTCTAATTGGGCAGGTGACATGTGGATATGTGCATGCAAAGCATTAAAATGCTACTGCAGGGAATATCTTTGCAATTATAATACACACTGTAAACAATCTGTGTGATTTGTGATAAAAAATTGCCCCAAGCCTAAGTAATTTTATTTTGCCACTTCTGAAGTTCATATATATTGTAAATAGTTGTTACTGTGCACCTATTACTCTGGTGTAGGGTACTGTGCTTAGACAATTGGATAAAGACTTGTAAATGACGCTACTGATTGTTTTTGTATTGCTTTGTTCAGCTGATTCGTCCTATCAATGCAATGGATGAGCTTTGCAGGCTGCTGAAGGCTTTCATTGGTGCAAAGCCAATGCAGTCAGGATGTTCCAGCAGTGCCTCCTCAGGAGCTGGCCTGCTGCCCATATCCTCCGAGCTCTGTTACCGACTGGGAGCCTGTCAGATCACCATGTGTGCCACTGGCATGCAGAGGTGAGTGAGGGTTAAACCTGTGTGCTACTGCTGTGATGGCAACTTCTGTCCTTTCTGGAGATATGATTCTATTCAAAGCAAAATAAGAAAAATGTTAAGGGAATGTAATTAGGACCTAAATCTGCTGATGTCTTTACTTCAGGGTAGGTTGTAACTTTTAATACTTTTGTTAATAAGTAGTATTGACACAGAAGATTTTGTGTTTCAGTTCATCTAGTGCAACTGACCAAGTGATCTCGTTGCATAGAACTTGCAGTCAGCATTGTCTTCAGTCACACACTGAAAATGTAGGAAGTTGCTCAAAAATAGCTTTAGAATCTTGGTGTGTGCACACATTGATTTTGAAACACACCACTGTTCTGCCAGGGTCTCAAAAGAAAAGATAAATTTGTGAGGGATTCAAAATGAATCAATGCAGAAGAGCAGTGACACACAGCCTTGTTGTAATGATGCTGGACACTCAAACAATTGCAGTATCCAGGTGCAACAAGACAGAGGTCGTTTAATAGTTTTGTATGTAAGAAAATCTAAAAAAGTAAAAGTAAATAGCTAACAGAAGCAGTACTTAACAGGTAAGTGTGCTGCACATGCCTGTTTATACTTTTGAAGCTGCCATCTGTGATTTCCTGACTCGTGTTCCCTCGTTCAGGAGTACGCTGAGCGTGTCCCTGGAGCAAGCAGCCATCCTGGCCCGCAGCCATGGGCTGCTGCCCAGGTGTATCATGCAAGCCACAGACATCATGCGAAAGCAGGTGAGTGTTTGCACCTGTCTGCTGCGTGCCCCTGTCACCCACTCACATCATGGTGCAAACAGCAGTTTCTCTTGGTGTGGCACAGCACGTTGTGCACTGCAAACCTACATCTCCCAACTCTACTGATGGCTGAATAACTACACCTGTGTGTGACAGGAACAAGTTCACTTTTGCATGTACAGCCCCTACAGCAATTCAAATCTATGCTTCAATGTACGTGGTCTGTGCCTTGACTGTTAAAAAAGAGAGAATGCGCAGCATATTTAAGACAATTTACAGAAAAAACCCAAGTCTCAATCATAGTGTTAAAATAGCAGAAATTACCTAGTGCTAGACAGCAGTGCTTGTAAAGTGCTCGGGGACTGATTTATCTTTTAAGTAAACATAGATGATAATTGTATCCACCCAATGGATTCCAAATCTTTTAGAAGTAGTTAATGGATTCTCAAATAGGAATCATACTCCCATTATAATATTTTTCCTAAGGATCATGTGCTTCATCAATACTGTTGGTACCATAAATTCTCTGTTTCCACAGGGACCAAGGGTTGAAATCTCTGCCAAGAATCTGAAAGTGATGGACCAAATGCCACAGCATGCACCTCGGTAGGTTATTATGTATTATACATTTTCTCTGAGTGCTGATTTTGTTTCTGTAACAATTGTGGAGTTCCTGCTATAACCAAAGGTGATCTTAGTAGCAATACTGGGAAAAAAAGAAAGAAAATACATCCTTTTTTCTCTGTACTAAACTAAGTACACACTGTAGATTAATCAGCTTTGCTGCTTACGATCTGCAGATCATCACATTCAAGGGTTTCTACATTTTCTGAATCAAACATAGCTGATCTTTTTTGGACTGTTTCTGTGAGTTGGCAAAGCTAGTGAGGGACAGTAATTTCTGGAATGTTTAGAAAGAAAAATTCCTGAACAGCAAATTTGACTTTGCAGATATGCAACGATAACACAGTAGTGTGCTTACAAGAGTCTGATGGTTCAGTTCTGGCAGAGCAGGTTTAAGAGCAAGCACTTCCACTCAGAGTAACCACACAGTAATGCCCCAAGGAACCCCAGTTGCCCAGGATTACATATGGGTTTGTTTAGAAGGCAGCTTTGAAAAGCACTGTACATTTGTGAATCCTACTGCACCTAATGGGAGATAGAGATGTTCATCTCTCACTACAAGAGAATAATACCTTCACTTTTAAGTGAAGTATCTTGGGTCAGTTTCTTCCAATTTCACTTCTCAGAGAGAAAATAATGTTCTCTAATAAACCGTAACACAGCATTTTCCCACAATGGCAGTAACAATTTGTCATGATTTAGATGACAGTACATAGAGAATGTGTCTGTACAAATACCAGAGCAACTTCTGCTGTTGTTAATGGCAGTTTACATGAAGGCAAAACAGTTCTGGCCCACAAGAATCAGCATCAGAAAAGGTCCAGCAAAGTCTGTGCCATATCTTCAGACAGAACAAATGTGTTTGCTAGTGCCTGAGTCCTCCAAAGAGCACATTGGCTCAATGTTAAGAAGACTTCCTTAAGCACTGATACCTTATTCACCCACTGACACTTCTGAGTTAGTCTAAATTAGTTCCTCTTTTAATTTTTCTTTTTTCTCTCCTATCCACTCCTCAAAATGTTTATAGAAAATGATTTTAAACTTTGGAGACTGTGATGCTTCCTCTAACAGTCTTGGTTCATTTTCTCAAAGACGTTAAAAAGAGTAGAATTTTGCATTTAGAACCCTCTCCTTCTGTTGGCTTGTAATTGCTGTTTCAGAAACAAACACAACAATCATGTTGGCTCCTGTACCATGGCCTGGCTGCCATCCATCAGTGTTTTGGCAGTGTAGTTATTTTGCCTTATCAATGGTCATACATTACTTTGGCTCCATTGTTATGGCCATAACCATATTACCTTCAAAAAGAAGCAGTTTTAAAACAAATCACGAGGCATTTTTTTTCTTGTGAGTACACTCTAAATCACAATGATAAATTCCAGAACTATTTACTTGGATTATTTCAGGGCAATAAAGCTCAGATATGTGTGTTCCTACTGGGTTCCATCATAATGCAAAATAAAAGTGAGCAAAGTTGAAAGGAGATCTGGTGAATTAACTCCTAGAATTATATTTCTTAGCACAAATCTGTAATAGCTGTCTTGAAAGAGAAGTTGTAAAAGACTTGAGTTTATTCTGGTGTAAAGAAGAAAAAGCCAAGAAAAAGGTCACAAAGTCATACATGAATGACAAGTCAACATGTGCTTAGGTTTAACCACTGTTCTCAATTTGATAATCTTGTGAGTAAAAAAATTTCTCTGAAAAGATGATTATTAATTTTAAGATTTCTTAAAGCACGTCAACAAGCAGGTTCTTTTATGTGTTTGGTATCCCAGCCTGTGTGAGGGGGAGAGCTTTTTTGTTCAGGAAAGATGCTGAACTGGCTTTAAAACCAAAAGAAATAGAAAAAGAGAGAAGGGTCTGTTGAAGAACCAAACTGAACAAAAATTAAGAGGAAATGATGGAGAGTCTCAAGTAATATTGTAAACAATGATTGTAAATACCTTCGTTAAAAATGGCTAGTGGCACTTTTAAACTTGCAATTACTGAGATTAAAAATAGGAGTATTCTTGATAGGTCATTACCTCTGAAGCGTGCCGAATAACAAAGAAGCTGCTGAGCCTCGTACATGATTCCAGTAACTTTGTTATTATCCCTGTGGTCTTTCATTCCCTACTCTTGCTCTGCACTAAAGACTCTATAGGTTGTGCCAGCCGCCCACAGAGGGGGATTTGTAGAAGGAAGAGGCACCTCTTGGCAGCCCCACAGGAGCACTCGGCTCTGAGGAGCCCTGGCCGAGGACCCTCCCACCAACTGACCCCGATGGTGCTGCTGTGCTCTGGAGGAGAGGACCTGCTGGCCCAGGCATCAGGAGTCTGCCTTTGAACTCCTGGAGCCCATGCAGGATCTGTGTGTTTCTTTGACTTCTGGAAGAAATTCTTGAAACAAACACCACGGGCAAGAACGGACGCTGCTGCCATTCGGCAGATGCCTGGGAAGCGACGTTGTTCATCAAGGAAGCGCAGTTCTCCTGGTGACTTGTTTGTGCAGCTCTCAGAAAGTTGTGGCCTTCAAGGTCCAGCTTGGTTCAGAAATTCCTGCTGGACACGCCTCTGTCTCCCTGTACTGCCCCTGGCACACACTGAACTGCCAGCAGCTTTCTGATCAACGTCCTTTAGCGCTGGTTTCATAAACCCCTCTTTTATCATGAAATAGCCTGCACTTTTGAGCAAAGAAGAGCACAATCTATGGTTTATTCAAATAAGAACATAAAGAATTTCTTCTGGAGTAATTTTCTACTTCAGCCCAGTGAGAGGATCTCTATATGCTGCAGAGTACACATTCCGTAATACTTCTTATCATTGCTTCATTTTACTTACTGTAGCTTTCAGGGGTTTGATTAACTCTTTTTACTAATGCCCTGTGATTATGTACTCTGGAATACAGTGCTAGTAAAGAGGAGTGTAGGATTTTAAAGAAAACATTACAAAGAAAAAATACAGTCTTATAATCTGATTATTTCAACAGATGTAGTTTTTAAAACAGGTCAGAAGAACTATATGTATTTATGTGGAGTGGAATAATATGTGTTTTTGATCATGTTATTATATGTACAAGATTAAAATAAAAAAATATATTGTTTAAAATGGGACCAATATACTGGCAGTTACACAGCTACTCCCAGTTTACTGAAAAAATCTACATTATTTAAAATCTTCAATATTTAAGTAGTCTTTAATACAGGTATTAAGATGTATTAGGGATGCTTTTAAGTTAAAAGAAAAAAGGAATCGTGTATATAATGTTCTTTATTGTTTCTTGTTTGAAAAACTGTTCTCCATTCTGTCAGTATTACCCTAAGCACTGTCGTTTTTTCCAAATTACTAGCTGAAACTAATCAAAGCATGTCAGCAGTCTCAGGACAGAAATAATGTTCTTTTGGAGTGAGTGCCTTAACATGACCAACCCCCCCTAACATGGCAGGTGTACAAGAAACTCCCCATTCCTGTTCCTCCACAGCCTCCTTTAAACCAGCTCCCAGTCAGGAAACCCATGAGTGCTTTGCAGGAATGTATATTTTAGAAAATAAAGGTTTGGGGGTTTTATTTGTGTTGTTGGTTGTTTTTTAGTGGGCTTAATTTTATTTTATTAATGTCCAAAGCAAGACAAAAATTAAAACTGGATATTTTCATTTGGACATGAAGGCCTCTTTAATTTTTCTGATCTTCTCTGCAACACAAAACTGTTTATGACAAGTTGGGGGATGCAGTTTGTTCTGAATCTGTTTCTTAATTTTTTAATATTTGTTTTCTTCTCTCACAGACTGAAATAATTTTGGGGAAGGAACTTGTTTTTGATTTTCTCTCTTTTTTTAAATTATTTTTCACTTTTAACTGTTTCCTCTGATCTACAGCAATGTGTTGCAGGAAACTAGGACAGCCCATGGACTGCCAGCTCTGGGATATAGCTTTGGTACTGGCTGTCTGTTCTGGACTGCAACCAGATGAGCAGATCTCTATTTCAATGCACTTTTTGTTAATTTTGGAAAAGTTACTCTTACCATTTGCTATTTGAAGTAAAAATCGATGTTTCTTCACTGAATCCTGAATTTCAAATGTACTTAGAACTAGAAGACCTGTAGGAACAGCCCAAAGTGAAAAAGAAGCCATTGGGCAAGCCCTGCCTGTGTCCCTGACATGGTGCTCCACAGGACGGCCTGGGCAGGGTCCTGGCTCCTGCCTGCAGCCTCTGGCAGCAGGAGAGGTGCAGAGAAGGGTGTCCAAGGGATTTACACTGTGCACTGTTTTACACTGAAATGTATGTGTTATTCTCACTGAAAACTTGAGAGACATTTTTATTATTAAAAGTTGGTTTATATTATAAGGAAAGAAGGTTGATCTTATTTTCTGTAACACCCTTTAGTTCTTCACCCTGCATTCTGCTGAGCAGTTTTAAGTTCTGATATACTTGTATGGCATGGGGAGCAGTCCGAAGTTTAAATGGTAAGGGGAAAGCTGGGTTTGATTTCAGCTCAAACGGGCAGTATAGAGCTGAACTCTTCCTGTTTGTGCAGTCCCCTAAAGCTGTGGGGGAGACCAGTTAAGGTAGAAAAGAAGAACTGGTTTGATCCTGTAAAATTGTGGGGTTTGAACCAGTGCTGGGAACTAACAGGTTCAAGTGGAGAAAGAAGAGGGCAATGCACAAACCAACCTGCAAGCAAAGAGATTAGGTCTGCAGAATTCCCAGGGCTAAAATCAAAGAATCAGGCCTGGCACAACAGAACAAGTGCAGATTTTGTAGATTTGGAACATGATACAGTGGAAGTGTGGAAAATGTGGAAAACAGTCAAGATGGAGAACATGGGAGCTATAGCAGCTTGATAATGATGTGGGTGGGTTGGGTGGCAGCTGTGAGTGGAATTCCTTGTGTATGTGTCTCATAACTGAGTTTGCTGAACATTTTCATTAACCACTGAAGCACAGATATTGGCAGGCTGGGGTGGTGCTGATTTGGGAGACACTAATCTTGCAAAGGATCTTGGTACACAGACAAAAAACACACTGGAGGACTTTGAGCAGTGACAGACTTTGAACACTGAAGGGGATGAAATGAGTGGGATTTGATTTTTCCACACAAATATTAGCTCATGCCGTTGAAGATTGAACAAAGTATTTTGCTATATTTCTTGTTAATTGATAATAAAAGGACCATGTCTTTGAGTTTGTCACAAGATGACACAGAGGCAGTTTGATATAATCATGTAAGCTCAGCCTGCACTAGGAAACAAATGGTCAGTTGTGATGGAGAAGTATTCAGGCCTCTCTGCTGAGGCCAGATAATTAGGTGAAAATGCAGTAGCTAGGTGTTGAAGAAAACAGATGCCTTTATAAGAAAATAATGGGAAAGGTAAAGGCAGTTCAAACTGAACATAAATACAGCCTGAAGGAGAAAAAGTGATCAGGGCTAAATATTGGCTGAAAGTTTTTCTTCCATCAGGCTTCGACAAAAAAAGAAATAACTTGTCCAAAGCAAGTTGTAAAGGCTGAAGCAGTGCCTGGTGCAGCAGGAGAGCATGCAAGCTGTCTCCAGTTCTGATTAAGATGGATTCTCTGAGGAGCTAAAGGGTGACAAAGGTGAAACTGGTAAGTGTAACAAATGTAGGCTGACTGTATGTAGTCAATAAAATGACAGTACACCCTTGAGCTTGCAAAACATATGATTTGAGTGAGCAAAATTGAGCAACTGAATTAGCTGCAGAAAAAGTGGTAAAACCCATGGGTGGCATTAGTCACTTATTGCACATGATGGTTATAATAATCTCACTGGGGCTTAAGATCTACTACCAGAAAAATTACTGATATATTAATGCACTTTTGCCTAACATATCCTATAGAATCAGTCAGCCATTGGGTTTAATTCTTACAAGTTACATATCAAAAAGGAAGTTCTTTACCATTTACATACAGAAATCTTTCCCATTTTTAAAGGGTGTTGTTTCTCCCCCAGTTCCTAATGAGGGAAGTTAGCAGGTACAGAGGATCTAGACAGAACACCCCCGACAGAACACCCCCAACAGAACCAACCCTGCTGCTCTAAGGCTCTGGGTCCTGGGTCAAATCCCAAGCAGATTGTTCAGACTCTCTGTGCATTTCAAACTGGATTAGAAAAAAAGCAATAAACTGCCTGAATGTTACACTTCTAAACTGATCTACAGTGTTCTCTAGCCTGTTCCAGCATGTCTTAATAAAGCTGTTTCTTTGCTTTAGGACACACTTTCTTCAGTTCTCTGGCCCACTGGCAGCAGTGAAAGCAGAGAGCAGTGTCCTGGCTGGTGTGAAGAGCAGAGAGTTACCACAACTTTTCCAGTCATCCTGGAGAAGCCAAACTGCTGCTAAATGGAGCTGCTTTCACTGAGCTGCCAAAGCTCCCTTGGAGCTCTTTAACAACCCCTTCTGGTTGTCATGATTCACTGTTTGAAAAATATTTCTCCTTGCCAAAATAATGACTCATTTTGTAAAATGTCAATTAATGCCCTGCAGAGTCTGCAAAAAAAAGGTCTGTTTTAAAATGAATTAGGATTAGAATTAGTAATTAATGTTTGAATCAAGTGATTATTTTCTTGATCCTGCTTAAAATTAAATTTAGTTATAAGCACTTTGAAAGCAAAGCAGAAAGAATCATTATTATTTAATCAGCTTTAAATTACATACATAATTACTTACGAGTGACATATTTTCATCTTGAGATAATTAAAAATAATTAGTATGGCTTTATCACAGTTTTAATGTGCAAAAATCACATTCATATTATTAGAGGTGCAGGAATACTGGGTTTTTTTATGGACTTTATCTGCAAATGATCGCATGAAAGTTAATGTGGCAATCACAGGAATGCAATGCTTGCAGAGAGCCATTTGGCAAGGATGCATCATTTGTCTCTGATTCCATGTGAACTCAGTTCTGTTTTCCAGGGAGTTTATTACAGCTTTTGGAAATAATAAGCAATTTTAGAGCTGGTACAACACGTGATGTGTCTTGGTGCAAGAAATAACAAACCTTGAGCCTTATTTCTTCTGCCTGCTTGGATGTAGTTTCAGTAAATTCAGTGGAATCATAGTGTTATACCTGCAACAACCAACAGGTTTGAGCATATAACTCAAATACAACAGAAGCTTTCAACGTTTTAAGTGGTAGTTTAAAACTATGAAGTGGGGAGCTATTTCACCTCTGTATGGATGGGAAATGAGAACACGATGTGATTCTAACTGAAATGACTGCATTAAAATTGTGGAGTGACAAGAAACAAAGAGTAGTTTTTACACTGGATGGGTGTGATCAGCACTACACTGCTCACGTCTCTCTTGGGATCTGCCAGGATTTGTTCACCAGTGACCTGATAAATGGGATAAATGATACGGTGAGGAAAGAAAATTATAAAATGTCATTTAGGATAACAGAATCCAAAGGCAATTGAAAAAAGCTGCAAAAGAATGTTGTGATAATGAGTGTCTGAAATGATTTAATGGCAATAAAATGAACTACCAGCAACTGCAGAATATTGGTCACACAAACCATTAGGCACTGGAGGTACAAAGTCAGGTTTTAAATTTGATACTCAAGCTTTGGAAGATCTTTCAGAGTTTCCATGGACCATTCCCTAGAATCTTTAGTTCAGTATTTTGTGGCAAACTAAAAGAAACTAGAACTGTTAGGAACAGAAGAGAAACCATAGCTGAAAACCTTCTTAATTCCATGGTGCCCCTGAGTCTTAAACACTACAAGAAATGGTTTAGGCATGAAACACTTCTGAACCACCTTGAGAGTCTGCACACAAGCAATATATCCTGTGCCATACAAGAAGGGTTTTTGCAGCACAGAAATAACTCTGTGTCATGGCAGTGTAGGCATCCTCTGACCTCTGAACCACCTGTGCTTCAAATTTAGCAATTTTTCCTCCTGATTTTCCTCTGTGTATACCCCAGAAAGGTTCTTAATGAGAAGCTCTGGGTTTCTCCCCTCATCAAGTGAGTTTCCTTTAGTTTGGGCTTTTATAACCATTAAAAAATGTCGAGAATACTGCTTAGAATTTGCCTTAATAGCTGAGATCAGGCTCATCTGAGTCTGGTCTCAAAGTGATGAAGAAAACCCATAGGAAATGACATATTTCTAGCTTAATTCCTATTAGTAGTTGTTTTATTCATGGATACTCATAAAATTGTAAAATACATTAAATCTCATGGAAATATCTGTATAAGCAGCAGTAAGTAAAACCCCTACTGGTTTCAACAGCCTTATTGAGACATAAAATCAGGAAGGAGCAAAGGTTTTATGACAAGTTGCCATGGCTTACAAAACCACAGTCCCATTTAGTATGTCTCTATTTGATAAAGGCTCTAGGAAACTTCCCAATTTGCAATTAGTAATGGAATTTAAGCTACCATTTCAGCATATGTGTGCATTAACAATCCATAGAAACTACCTCAGCTGTGCATTTACTGGCTGATAAATAGCCTTATCCGTCTTTCCATGTGGAGAAGTTAAACACAGAGAAGGTAAATTACCATGTCAAGACAGAAAAGGAGACAATAAGATCCCTCTTTTCCTCAGACAGAAACCTCTTCTGCTGAGCCAAGCCAGTCTTTCAGAAGGTTGGTTGTGATCAGCAGACAGTCAATGCAAGGCTTTTTCTCCTCCCAGAATAACCAAATACTAGGTAACCATTGAAGTTTTGTAAGTGTTTAGCGCAGTCAAAAATCTACTTCTGGATTCATGTTTAAAGAAACGCATAAAAAGACAGAGTGCCCTCCTCCAAATTAATGCCGTGCTGGATGTGAATCTGAAATTTCCATTGTCACATTCTAAAAACTGGCAGGGCCTGCAGAATTAAAACTAAAAAAACCCTATCAAGCAAAGAAATTTCCACTATCACATTACAATTATGCTGCCTGTATCTACAGCTGAAAGGAGAACATACTAAGAACAGTAGCCCAGGTTTGCAATGCTGTCTTGGAGTAGTTAGATCCCCTCAAGAGAGAAAAGAAGTAAATATTCAGCTAGCTCCCCTGGGATAGTTTGGCTGCTTTTGTCAGCAGGACATTTCAAAACACATCCAGCTGTACACACCCATAAAATGACAAACTTTCCAAAAGAGACCCATGTAGAACTCAGCTTTTTTCTGTAAAGATCCATCAGCCCCTGTCATGATGACACAGGTCACTCGGGGGTATTGCCCTTAACTGGTTCTCCTGGTGCTGGCCTTTTCTGCAGTTGAATGACACTCAAACATGCAGAATTGCTTATTGCCTCTGAAAGCCAGAGGAAATGCAGGGAATCACTCCCAGCCTCTCTCTTTCTCCAAATGAATTTCCCCACTTATAATAATGAGTAATAAGCAAATTAGTAATAAGCAAATACAGCCTAAGCAGTCACAGGAAATTGTTTTCAGAAAGCAATTTTTGATCACTACAACTGAACGAACATTATTAAGGGTGATTATTAAAAATTAATTTCACTGTTCGTATCTCTTTCCACATTATGTCCTTCACATGATTTGCTGCATGATATCACTCCAGAAATATAACTTTTTTGCTGATCTGGACAGGACACAGATGATGGACTGCTAGAGAGACTCATCATAACTACCCTCAAAAGTGTTGTCTCACTAGTTTTAGATAGACCAGCCCATAAAAACCTTCAAACATACTAAGAGTTTCCATGTGTGTCCCAAAACTCATACACAGAGTGAACTGCAATCTGTTTAAAACTACAAAACCCCCCAAAGTAGATTTTAAAGACAGGACAACTGTCCATTCCCACTCCTTTCCCCTTATTACACCAGTATGGCCTGAATATATTCAGAGTGCTATCACCTGTAATGGAAGCTGCTGCTGGTGGGTGCTGAAAGAGGAGGTCTTTTCCAGACACTTCAATTATATTAAAGTGGCAGGGATTTGGGATTGTCTAACTATTCAGTTATTGACTGGCCTTTAGATAGGATTTGTTTCTAGTTTCTCAATTTAACCTTGTGTTCCATTAAATTCACTACAGTTAGCACTGAGATTAATTGCATTTTGGAAGATTAACTAAGTCAGATGGTAAGGCTATGTGCACAATTCTCTGTCTGACCAATCCCTTACAGTTCATCAGCTCTTGTAATAAAAAACCTCAGAAAGATAACAGTCTGAAAAAACAGGATTGAAAGGGATTTTATCACCTGATTTTTTTTTTCCTCTTTTCCATAAAACAGTGGAGAGCACAGGACAGCCAAAGGGAAGACTGAGACATTCTTTGTTTCATTTCCAGACTGAAAACACCTAAGAAATTATTGCTTCACAAAACCATGTCAGGATGCATTTTTTCTCCTGGCATTTAAGGCAGCTTCTTCACAGGAGGAATGATCACTTGATATTAAAATTAAAATTACCACTAAAAGATCAATAGCTAATCCTGCAGATGAATCTCATCAACAGGAACTAAGAAGCTTTTGGCTGATTTTTTTATAATACATCTCCATTGAAAGTAGTGGAAGTATAGTGAGTATAAGGGGAAGGAGATTTTGGTTTCCTGCTTTCAGACCACCCTATATACATCTGCTCCAGTCCTGCAGTAAGCGCTACGGCATGATTTAATGTGGGATGCTGTAGAACAAAGACGAAAATACGCCAGATTGTAAAAATAATAATTTCTTTTTTTTCTATTTATAGTTTCTTCTCAATGTTCTCTCTTAGATGGAAGAGATTTTTAATAAATTACTGTGTTTGCAGAGCTACAAAACATCAACAGTTCATACATAGGACACCCATGTGACTGATACATCTGGCAACATGGAAATCCTTCTCTCTTAGTCTCTCTCTAGACAGAACTTCTACAGAAACCAACAGATTTCCCTTCATTTAATTTAGTTCCCTGAACATCTCTTTCTTTCATTCTAGATGCTGCTTGGCACAGCAGTCATGTGTGCTTAAATGTAAGGTCCAATGGGGGGGTTTGCCTGAGAGCAAGGGTGTGCACGGACCCGGAGATTCGGTGCTGCAGCCGAAGGGAAGGGCTCCAGCCTTGTCGTTCTGGCGTGTCCTGGGCCAAGTTTGGCACTCATCCCACTTCTCTGTGAACTGGTTCAAGTTGCTAACTCAGCAACAATCTCTTCATTCTTTTGCTGGCGTGCTTTCTGCTCAGTTAGCAAGCTGGATCAGCTCACAGCAGGGTCCAGCGAATCACCACATGGTGCCGGAGCAAAGCAGGGAGTGCAGAGCAGAGAAGCACGCTGTCCTGCTCTCAGTGCTGTGTTCTCCATGCTTGGAACTTCACTCTGGGATACTTCAGGAAAAGCCAGTATTCACCTTTCTGGAACTCTGGACACAGACATATCTAAGTAAAGAGTTTCCTGATGGCCAGTTGAGGGGTACAGCCACAGGCACAGCCATTACTATGAGGAAGGCTGCGGGCAGCCAAGGCTGTTACCATTGCCAGGGGCTTATCACAGCCTCTGGTGCAGCTCGGGACCCTCCAGCTGAACAAACGGCTCATGTCAGTACTCTCATCTGCTTCAGGGCAAAGTTGGAGGGCTCCCTTTATCCCTCCCTCCTTCAATGCTCTTTGGTAAACATGGGCGGACTTTGTGATGAGCAGACAGTGAACAGATGGGTAACACACCCTGTCAGCTCTGTCTGCACCTCCTCAAAGGCACACTGAAAACTGCTGGTAACATCCATTATCTTTTACATAGTGATCACAGCCATCAGTTTTAAACCTCAGGGAGGGAAAGCTGAAAGGAGACAAGGAAATGAGGGGGTACAGCTAGATGAAGGACCCTTGAAAAGATTATAATGATTTCCTTTTTCAGCATAAGGGAACACTGTGAAGCCTACTACACATGATGCCTCTGTACTTTTAAGAGATCTAGAAAAGTATGGGCTTGACAGTAAACCTGAAGGTTTCAGGTTTTAAACATGAAAACTTAAAACCGTTCCTTGTGTTCATTGGTTTTTGCCCTTTGACTAAGAGCAGCAGGCCTTGTAGGAGAGAACAGGAAAACAGGTGCAATCTTTCACCGATGCATAGCTCAGCAAGGCTGGCAAGTGGTTTTTTTTGAAGTGAGTTTAAAGATCAGTTACCTGGTTAGAAGTGAAATCTCTTGCAACTTCCAGTATTGATGAAGGCCAGAGAGAATTCCTTTGTTAGTGATACCACATCAGATCAGAATACATTTTCAGATGCTGTCAGTGAACCAGAAAGCAGCAAGAGGATTCCACGGGGAAAGAATAATCTTATGAGTCTCTGAAATGAGTGCTCTGCTGGCCTGCTGAATGTGGGTAAAATCCATGATTAAATCTGCCACAATTCCTGCTTTACTGTCTGCTGTTGTTAGACTTTATATCAAAGACAGGTCGAAGTCTTAATCTGAGTTCATCTTGTATGTCTACTAAAGATAATTAAAAAGCCCCAAAACTTATCAGGGTCAGGTTTGATTTCTTCTGAATTATTTCCTGGGAGATGTCTCTTACAATTATGTGTTCTGCTGCATGGGGGTTTTTTTGGAACACTTGCCTAATACATATGATACAGACATATGCATCTTCGGGGTGTAACAAAATGCTCAGATAATTTGTTTACTAGAAACAGTTAATGGGATGAGTGCAGGTCTACTGAGTATGAGAAAGAATGCTGTAAAATAAGCTCTGCTCTTTAGGAAATAAAAAGATGAAAACCATTGTACACAAAATCCTTTATCCTGAAAGTCCCACAGACTACCTGGCGGGTAATAAAAAACTATTGTCCTTCATTGTATATATGAATGGGAACAAGGAATAACGAAAAATGAGATTAAAGGTTGCTCCTAATCTTATTGAGAAGTGGTGTCAGCTTCTGGCCAAATTTTTTCTTCCATGCAGCTGATTGAGAGAACTGTGGAATTAGAGCACAGAAAGGATGTGAACAAACACAATGAATCTAAGTGTTAAATGGCTGCAAGCCCCTGGTCTCATTCTTTAAGAACATTTTTGTTTCTTTGGTACTTCCCAGCTTTACCCCCTTACCCATTAGTCTTTTCCAGACACACAAGGTACAATGCATACTGACATTTCAAAATGCAACCTTCATGTAGCACTAGCTGGCAGATTCACTCCAAAGTGGCTATACTTAAGTGGTTTTTTTAATCTACTTCTGGCTGTGAACTCAGAGGTCACAATGAAGGCAAGTTATTGGAAGGTAAAAATTAGGAAATGCTCATTCCAAACTGATATTTGGGTAAATAAATATTTAAAGTGACTTAATATAAGTCAGAATTTTCTGATGAAGAAAGATCATAGAAAACGTAATCATACTGAAAATTAGATTTTTAGGAGAGACATAAAGGTCTTAGGGAAACGATTGCTCCTAATAAATGAAAGTGAATCGTTTTGTCCCTTCACATGCAGTCACAGGGATATTTCTTAAACAGCAAAGAAAGCATAAGGCATTTATTGGCACTATATGACTAGTTGATAGGACTGATGGCATCCAGCTGCACTTTTAGCTGTTCACTCCAACAGATTTTTATGCTCTTGAATGACCTGTGCTGATACGGTGACTTCAGGAAGCAAAACTGAAAGTACAGACTGAATTTATGTGGATCTGTAACACAAAGGAGTATTTTTGATCTGCAAGAGTATCGTTATTGTCTAAGGAAAGAGTACTTAAATTGTCCCGCTTTTATAGCACAACTAATGATTTCTCTCCATTTACATATTACACCAATGGTGGAATAAATGTACAAATTTGACTAGTCCAGACCCATCAAACCTAACAGCCAACCTTGGATGAATTAAGTGTTCCCTTTTTCTCTGAATGGTCAGATAAATAACTGGTATAATAGTCATGGAATGGCCTGCACCAAATCCATAGGGATCCCCACTGAAAATCCCTGCTTCCACGGAGTGGGGTGATGGTACAGCTCATGAGTGGGTGGAAGGATTTTAGTATTCTCTGTCGCTTGACCAGGAGATGGCAGTGATTCCCTTTGCAGAAATAAGAAAGCTCCAAAAAGACAGAACTGCATTTAGGAGACAGAAAAAGACATGCAGAAAACAGCCTGCTTGAGCTCAGTGAACAAAATCACATTGCAGATCGCAGAGAGAATACAGCTAAGCTATTTTTCTTGTTTCTGTGACTATCTTTACTATTTCTTTGGTGTCTAAAAGAAAGAAAAATTCTTGGAGATGCACAGCTCCCAGAGCTTTCAGTTTGGTATTATTACTACTAATCATATTTCAAGAAGAGCAACAAATTTATAACAGCAGCTGTATGTTAATATTACTTGTATTTTAGTGCTATTCGTGAAAATATGCTCAGAAGCTTGTACATTAGAAAGAACCTGAACAAGCAGAAGAGACCACCTTCCCCCGAGGCTCCTCCACAGAGAAATGCTGCATGTTCCTGTGCCAGTGCTGTGACTCAGAACAGGCAGCTTCTCAGCACTGCTCCCTGCCACTGCCCCTTAGTGCTGTGTCCATCTTCTCCCCTTGCAACTTCCTAGACCCCACTGTTATCCCTAGAGCAAATCCTGGGTGTGCTCTGTAAATCCTGCCCGCTCAGCCTTGGCCCACACTGGCAGCATCACTCCTGAACTGCCCAGGGGGGCTGTGGGTGCCCAGAGACCAGAAGTGTCCCAGGCCACATTGGATGGGTTTTGGAGCAACCTGGGCTAGCAGAAGGTGTTCCTGCTTGTGGCAGGGCGAGTACTGGAACTGGGTCCCCTACAACCCCTAGCATGCTGTAGAAAAAAAACCTGCTTTCCTAAAGAAGCAGTAGGAATTGTGTAGCTATGTAAGAAACTCTTACTCTCTGGCCTGCAAAATGCATATACACAAAAACCCCCTTTTGAAACAGTTTATTTTCCTCATTTTGCTGAAGTTCTAGAAATACTCTACAGAGGGAATATCCAGGCCAGACTGCTGAAAAGTATAGTGAATTTGGTGTAGTTCTTAAAAGATATTAATGCTGACCACATTTCAAAATCGTATTTATCCTGGAAGTATGAAACTTATAAATTTATTAGATTACTATGGCAGATCCAGGTGGAGTTTGTGTGATGCTGCCCCATTAATCTCAATCCAAAAGAAATTTGCAGATTTTTACCAAGAATTTGGCAGAATAAGTGGAGTAATATAATTTGCCCATTCAAAGGAGTTAACACTTCAAAAGTCCTGATGGACATTCCTAGCAAACAGCTCACAGAAGCTCCCATGTGAGAAATTTTTTACATCAAATATTCATTATATCACTGTAAATATACACCACAAGTTAGTCTACAATGTTATGGCAATGTAAGAAGGGGCATGTGTCTTCCTGTAAATTATGTATTGGGGCTTTTAAAAGACTTCTGCAGGACAAATTATGTAAGGACTGTTGGAATAGGGCTTTGTCTGCATCTTTGTCATTTGCCTTTCAATAGGTACATGTGATGGTTTCAGTGGTCTGTCTGAACCACTGTAACTGCTGTCATCTGCATCCCATAAAAAAACTATTTATCCCCACCGTGTCAGTCTCAGCTCCTTCTACCCAGCAAGAACAACTCCTCAAGCTGTCTTTTTGCAAGCTGGCATTAACTACTTCCACATCATGCAATCCTCCAGGCAGATACCTTCCAGTTCCTTGGAGGTTATAAGTGTACTCTAGGCTCACACTGAAGCTCTGCAGACAGAATACTCAGTTCAATAGCTTTGTTGGATCACACTGTGGCAAGAAGGCATTTTGCAAATAAATGTGGACATATTCTGTGTGGAATCTAAGCAAGCTGGCTAACTTTATCTCAAGCCAAGAAGCTGAAAAGTCACATTAACACGGCCTGGGGCTGTGTGAGCAAATTCAAATTGTGGAGCAAATTCACCTCACCCACAGGCTGGAGGACAGAGATTGCCTTTCAAGCAATAATTCTTGTGCATCTACAAAAGGCAGTCCAGTTTTAACTAATTGTGGATGCAACCAATCTCCACTGATTCCACTGGCCTAAAAAAAATTGCACTTACATTTGGGTAACTATTGTAGTCTATCCCTAAGGACAGCAGCAACTACTCTTTCAGATGTAATATGTAAATTAAAAGCAGCCTTTAGTCTCTTAGTGGCTAGAAAATGTATGTCAACACTAGGTACCTCAGTGTATGTCACTTGGATGGAAGCACACTGCCATGGCATGAAGGAAAAGAACATGGAAGAGGTTAGCATTATTTCTCCATTAAGCTTGTGCCATCCTGTCTCATAGCAGTCCAAAGAGAGGAATGTCAGACTTTGCATTAATATGTATTTGTTTTATAATGTACTGTAATATATATATGAAAAAGTGTTACTGTTAAACATTACTGCACTATTTGAGCAAGATAAAGGGTAAAGATTTTTGTCCCACTAGCCAGTATTTATTCACACAGTTTGCTTTTAGTAAGTTTCTTTAAACACTTTTAACATTCTTTGTAAACTTTCCTCCTATACCTTCACTATTGGTTTAGATTTATATTGTAACCATCTGATATAGCTTCAAAGATTCATTTCTTCAGTGTCAACTTGCTGGGTTTACCCTCATACAGTCACAAAAACATCAAAGCAAATACAAGGCTATTTGGCTGAATACACCAAATCATGGGTTAATTGCTTTTAGTGAGAGAATAGCTTAGTTCCAACAAAGACAGGTGTCACGGCACAACTGAAGTGTATCAGAAACAACATGACTAGCAGGAAAATGAAAAGGTCCAAAAAGCTATTGTCCCTTGCTCTTTTACTGCAAACTAATGTACATATATATGGTATGTATCAGATGATAAGCTGGAGAATTTACATTTTTGATGGACGTGATTACTATAACTGCAGTAACACGTTTCAGTGACAATAAATCCTGATTATTTTACCTCAATCTAATATTTGATCAATAGAAGGATCTATTTTTTCTCAACGTCTCTTTATATTTTTCTTTAAAAGCACCAAATCTTTCCTTTTGTCTAATCAAAAAAACTGAATTAAATTGTGCTCTGGGCCTGTCATTTTCCAGTATTTTGTAATCTATTAGTTAACAGGCATAAATCTCCTTTTTCATTTGTCCTTTACAAAAGCTAGGCCTTTGCAATTTTGGCCAGATACTTGCTGTCTACTTCCTTGATCCTAGTTAGAAATCATATTTGCATCAGCTATATATTCTCAAAAGTTTAAGACAAATACAACCAAACCCCACTAGAGTCAATGACTCTGTTTCAAACCTATGTCAGGACATATAGTCTTGAAAACTATCGTGGTATGTTACCCAGTAAAATGACATCCACTTCAATTCACCCAAAAGTTGTGGCCCACAGAGTACAATAGAGCATGGATCTCCTCACATCTGGAAATCAGAATCATGCTCACCCTCAACATCAATTTCCTTCCATCCTAACTTTCAGCTAATGTCATTCCGGCCTGAGTGCTGGCATCAGCAGATGTGCTGCCTTGCTTTAGCCATTGCAGCTTTTTCCAAATGGCCTCTAATCTTGTTGGTTGTCAAGCTGCAGGGTAGAAAGAATCTGTCAGTACACACAGCTCCAGCTTCCTAAATCTCTCTGTAATTCTCATTCCAGTCAAAGTCAAAGTAATTGCAGTTCCATATGATCAATGTCCTAGCCCAAGTACAGTCCCCCGTCTACATAAATATATCCTGATCTGTCTTTTCACCCAGCCCTGGGAGATCCGTAATTGTTTTCTGTTACACTTGTTTTACCATTCAGTCTGGGCTCAAGTTCAAGATGTCTCTTAGTTGCCATCCATGTGAATGTTATTCTGTTTTCAACATAATGTCCTTCATCATTCAGACTGTCATATCTCCTCCTCTGTTCTCAGTGATGATTGCCTGTCCTTAAACTCTGTATCTGGATAATGTAATATTACAGACTATTTCCTGAACAGGGCACATTTCAGTTACTCCAGTTACACCAGGTTTGTCTTCAAGCAGCAGATGTCCTTGCTCTCCCAGTCTTGTTCGCCATTTCCCTCCCTGCCTCGCCAAGTCCTCCGGCACACAAAGTACTCAACTGCTGAACAGTAAGAAGAACCTAGTCTGCCTCACTCAACATTTTTCATACCTGTCTAACTGGAAGAGGGGGCTGTGCAGTTATTACCTCTGTGAAATAAAAATCTAGGATCTTATATCGGATCAGGGTTAGCTCCTGTTTCAACAATAAAGGGTGCTCAGTATAACCTCTAAGAGAGAAAAGGCAAAACAGCATTACAGAGGAAAACCTTTCCCATATTTGTAGCCCTTGTAAGCTCCCAGAGAGTCAGGCAGCTGCAACAGCTCCTATATGGCTTGTAAAAGAGCCCTTTCTCTGTTTCTGCTCAGCAGTTGCTAAAAGCCAGAACAAACATCAAGGCCCCTGTGAAAAACAGGTCCAAAACTCATAGATGCCTGTGGAGATTTTGACTCCACTCAAGTATTTCTGGGTCTCAAAGTAAGGCTTTTGCCATTCACTTTGCAATGAAGGTTTTGCCATTTATTTCCACAGATGTCTGCATTAGTGAAAAGACTCTAATACGCCCTACGGCTGGAGCCACCGCAGTTCATCTCACTCTGCCTCTTAGTGCCAAGGGGATAGGCATGTACGCTGATGATTTCTGATGATTTCAGGAACCCGGGCAGTACTAGTGCTACAACATTCATCACCGGAGGCCTCTCCTCCTGCTCCAGGGAAACACGGCTTAACACCCAAGTCACCTTCCTTAGTCACAGAAATGACATAAGGTTTTCCAGCTCACACACTCACTGTGCACTTTATTTCATTTTTATTTTATTTGAATACATGAATTGCATATGCATTAGGCTAGCTATGCCAGAAACATCATCACAGAAACATATTTCATTTGACAGCCTGCTGAAGTGGAACAGCAATGTTACTCATTACTTACTAGGCTGAAAGTCTACCAGAGCAGAGGCTTCCAATGGAAGCTTTCCTTCTCCTCTGTGACCTACCAAGAACAGAGGAATTGCTATTCTCTGTCTCAGTTCTGCGCAACAGATCTTCATGCTGGATTCAAAGTGGATGTAGTCAGGATTCAATAAATAACTTTTGGTTCTCAGACTATCCAAACAGGAGTAAAAATGCAATTCATAGTCTGCAAGTTCAGTAAAAACCAACTATGCTGGCTGTGTACATTTACTCTCACCCATATCACTTTCTGAGCTACCATGGCCTACTTTCTTATCTACCTCAATTCAAATTCCAGGGAAATTTCAAGACTTGCTTTCCCACTCCATATGAGCACCAGGACTGAAATAGTAGCAGTGGATTTACAGAATCCTGACATGCCAGGCAATGAAGTAAGTCTTCTCCTTGCTCCTCAGGGAAATGCAAGGGGATTAAAAGGACAATAATTGACCATGTTCTTATTAGGCTGGCAAGCGTGAATCTCTGGAATGGGATCAGATCTTGCTTGTCAAGGTTTTAGTGAACCTGTACAATACTCCAAAGCTATGCAGCCATCTCTGGAAAGAATAGTGCAATATGAAAATGGTTTTCAAAACAAAAACGGCAAACTTTAAAACCAGGGTCTGATGTAAGTGCAGCAGGCTTCTCTTGGGTGTTACATGAGGGATAAAATTGGCCCTGTTACATTAACAGTGAGTGGATTGCTCATTTTAAAACATAAACTATCATAATCCAAAGTGAAGAATACATGGTCCATTGCTAGTTAATCCTAAAATAGTTAATACTCTGCAATTCATGCTAAAATTAAAATCTTGATTTGGCTAATGTATTCATTATCACCATTTCAGAATGGAAATTGTTTTTTAAAAAACAGTCTAGCTTCACACAAATCTAAACTGAACTTATTATCGCACAGGATTCCAGTCATATCCACTCATTCTCATTTCTAGCTAGATGCAGCTAAACAGCTTCCATGCCCTCAATAATGTTTAATAGTGTTTTGGAATCCACAAAAACATTGAAGCAGCTTGTTAGCATAGTGATATAACATATTCATTATATGCCAGCTGAAGTATTGCGAAGTTTGGATCTGTTGTCATGAAGATGGATTGATACTACATAGGATTTGTTCCAATTCCAGCCTTCATTACACCATTCTAGCCTGCATTGTCCCTGCTTTCAAGCTCAGCAAAGAGCTATTTCCCCAGCAACTACAGAACGATTCTTTTCCGTCCTTTCACAGTACACAACATCATTACCTCAGTGCCAAAACAACCTTCTGATGGAAAACCTTTCTAAATGATAAATTGTACATTCAAGAAGTGTAGTTTAGAGGACTACTACATTCCAAAACTGTTCTCTCTTGTATTCCTAACCTGTATGTGCCAATAAGCTGAGGAGTTCTAACTTTACTAACTATTTTACCACTGGGTGTACGTCTGTTATGCAAATACTTTCAATAACAGCACACAGAGAACTTGTACATTCAGCTGCAATCAACTAATCAGGTATATTTGCATTCCCTATTTACGTCCACCCACAATTGTGGGGAATGTACATACAACTTAAAATCATACTTTTCCGTGTGTATTTGCCAATTTTTTTAAAAAGTAGCCAAAATTGTGCTATCTATTGTAATCAAAAAACTTGGCCAAACATACATATAGTCATACTTAAAGCCAGCACAAGCATTTCTGAATACCAATTACTGCAATCAAACATTAATGCAGCTGCACACAGAACTGAGGCTGTACAAGTGCTGAGCACTATCCTTCTGATTAACTGTGCTCTCTCAGATTTCATGAATACACATGTACCCCAAGACAAATTATCAAAATCTAATTAAAAATTTATAAACCCCCACTATTTAAGACTCTCTATAGAGTCTACAAATTGTGACAAAATAGAGGTTAATCAACATTTTCATTAGGGATTATATTATTCAAATGTCTAAAATTCAGTAAACCCATAAAAAGTACTTTAGTTATTTATTTGAATCTTTACTAGATTCTAATATAAGAACACCATTCCACACATTTGGTTCCCTTGACACCCTGGCAGTCTTTCGAAGAAAGTAACAAAAGATAGTAATACCTAGCTCTTACACAGTGTTTTCACTAGTAGACCTTAAAGTTCTTTAAAAAAACTAAGTCTCTTTACAATGTTTAGTTTCACCAAGTGAGAATCTAATCCATGCATGTGTATCCATATTTTGCATGCAAAAGAGGTGTACTGGCCATGCAAATTATCTTAGAGAGAGCTCAGTCAAAAAATACACCTTCTCTGGTTTATTACACTTAGAATTTGTTTCCTGAGGACTGGAAGAAATGGTGAATGTTTGAGTGTTTAAGGAATGGAAAAATGTACCACATGATGCATTCACATTCCCAAGGCTCATGAAAGTCAGCAAGTGTCATATGTCTGTTGCCAGACTATCATTTCATGGTGCCAGGTAAGAAAACATCAGTCTCTCTTGCCTACAGTACAGAAATAATAATTAGTCCTCTTTACTGGATTCATTGTTGCAAAATTTCAACATCTTTATAGTTCATAACTCTAATTTCTACACTCAGAGACTCTACAAATGAGATTTATGCATTAAACAATAAATACAATCAAGACAGAGCAACATTTTTTGAAATGTGACCAGATTAACTTCATGGAATAGAAAACAAATGCTTCAAAGAGGACAAGAGGTTCAGTAGCTGTCAAATAGTATTTGCTTTTTTAAAGAGAAAAAACAAATGCACTTTGGGTCCTAGTCTATTTTTACTCATCTGTATGTTTGCCTTGTGTCATTCAAACATATACACAGCTTGAAATACATCTCCATCTGCTGAGAACTACGACGTGTTGAAATGATACTGTGCTTTCATGAGGATTGAATGAACTAATTCAGACCTCAGCTAAAGACTGTCATAATTACACAGGAATGTCTAACTCCAAGTTTCTTCAATCACATATTAGACTGATTCAACTCCTCTCATTTAGGAGAAGGTAGTCACTTGTGAATTTCCCTTGTCTCAGATTACGCTGAGGGTCACAGTGTATCAACCATGTGAGTTACTCTGATATACAGCTGTACTTTCCTCCACAACAACAATTTTGATAACAGAAGAGCCCTTCCTTCACATAACAAATTAATTAGTAGAGAGCAAACATGTCTAACAAATAGTGAAAAACGCGAGACACACCTAGCTTTCCTCTAGTGCTTACCAGTACCAACGCAGGGGGATGACCAGTTCCCACAGAAACTTCCTGAGCCTATCTTCCACGAAGTGAGTTGTGCAAGTGATGCCCGTGACACTCCCTGATGTCTGACATCTTTTTTTCTTCTTAAGAATACAAACTTTTTTCCATCCTTAAAATCCATTCCTTCTTGGCTAAAGGCCTCAAAAAACATGCACACATATGGCTGCCTTATGAGGGAGGCAATTGTTACATCTGAAATGTTTTTCTTCATGAATCCAGTGCAAGGTTTTGAGCAGTGATATTCTGTTCATGAATTTCTAATGCAGGTCGCGATGCCATACTCATACTGTGATTGCTGTCAAGCGACTCTACTACTTTGAGATAACTCTGTACGTCTGCCATCTTTCCCATGTTCCCTTCCCTCACAATATCTCCCGCTTCTCTTGTCCTCAGAAACTCCCAACCAATCCTGTCATATGCTACCATCACTCACACTGCTGCCCTCTCCCTTTTAGAACAGCAAAGACCAAGCTTTTCTGTCTTTTCCCTCTTTTGTTGTACATCCTTGTCAATTTGTTTTTGCCTGGTCCCTCTTTTCAACTACCCTTTTCTCATCAGTGTCCCAAAATGCAGCAAAGGTCTGTCCCACCTGAGATGACTCCAGGTACTTGGGCAGGTTAGAGGCAGCACAGGCTGTTTGGCCCCTTGGGGTAGGTCCCTTCCACTGGGCAGCTGCTCTGTGAGAGACAATGGACACCTCAGCTGCTTGGTGGCTGGTCAGTCAGCAACAGCCTTTGTCCTGCGTGGTCAGAAATTTGGTTGTGCTCTTTCTTGTCAGGCCTCAGGGGCAGCAAATCATGCAGGCTGCCTGCCCCTCAATTGTTATGTCAAAGAAGTTGTCCTGCAAAGCACGTGCTGCACAAGTCTTTCCCCGAGCTTCTCACACAGTAACTAGGTGACATATCAATATTTCCAGGTTTTCACACAGCCTCATCTCTGGTGTTCATAACGTTTTTACATTTCAGCTCCCCTTCTGCCGCAATCATATGTGACATATTATGTTCTATTTTAAAATATGTACGTCCTAACTTTACTTGAGAATTTTAAATAGCATCTTTACACAGCTACAGAACATATGTTTGTTTCTACTAATTGATACAAACTGTTTTCCTTTTTAGAGAGCTCTGTTCAAAATAATTGAATCTAAAGCAGAAAATAAACTGTTTCAAAGTGGAATGGATGATAACAATGTGCTGATTTATCGGCCCATTACCGAGGTGGGATCCTGAGGAAATCTAATGGTATCAGTTCTGCTATGTCAAGATGTGACTCTAAAAGCATGATGCTTAGTTCCCCTGCCTGCACAAATGGCAATATGTGCCTACCTATTCTCAAGGCTTGTCTTCAGATTGTAGCATTTTTGTATAGGTGATGAAAATTATGAGTCCACATTCAAAGGGTTAAAAAGTTTAAAAAGAGTAAGATTATGCTGTGAGGAAATGTTAACACTTAGAAAAATGTGAATGAAAATTGAATTGCACAGACAAATATGCTTTACAGACAGTTAAATAACACTGCATGGCATGGCTGAAAAGCACAGGCCACCAAACGCAGCAGCAATACTGAATGAATAAATACCTAGAAGAAGGCAACAAAAGCTTGGTAAATTGTCAAAATCTCTACTAGAAACAGACTGCATGTTTTTTCATGCAATGAGTCATTATAAACCAAGTACTTATTAAACAACTCCTCCATTCCCATGCCTGCAGCTTCATCTCATCTTCTAAAGCAGGAGCAGCACCGGGACGGGCAGTGGAACTAGACATGGAGAGCTGTGCCATGTACCCCTGGGCCTTAGTTCCCAGTATTATCAAGCACCTGAATGACCAAAAGGGCCATATGGACTTGCCAAAACAAAACAAAACAAAACTTGAGGAGAATGGAAGGGTATACGAGTCATTGACAATTGACCAAGCCTCAAAAAGGAAATCAGAAGTATTTCTCCATAACAAATATGTTCTTAAAAATGGGATAATCTTTCCCGGGGTGAAACTCTGGCAGGGTTCCCTGTAGTTCTTCTGTGGTGCCACCTAAATCTTGACAAGAGGTCACTGTGCTGTATAGCAATTGCAGACATTAAGGCTGACAGAGACCCTGTCATACAGCAGGAATTATAGGAAACTTTACAGATGTATTAACACAAATGTTTTTTTCAGCTTGGGTTCCAGAAGAAATGGGTACAGCACAGACCTAGAGAAACAAACATTTTACACATTTGTTGGTTTGATACAACTAAAATACCATGATAATCAGAGAGTAGATTTTAAAAAGGAAAAAGCCTGAAAAAATATTCCTGAAAAGTGACAGAGATACCCAGAGTATAAAGTACTTTGGTGTGCTGTGTAGTGACAAGTCAGTTTCAGCTCCCTAGTAAATCAGTAGTATTTGACTACTTGACTAGAAGAGGAACAGGATCATAACCCTAAGATAAAAAATACATACTAGTAACTAGTACTCACCAACTCCCAGATTTCAGAGAGTTCAAAATTCAAAAGAAATTTTAATTAAAGCCTAAAACAAAACAGTAAAGAGATGGCAAAACCAAATCAGTGTACCTGATTTGTTTTCTCCAATGCTCTCATTTTGCTCCCTCCTTACTCAGATTGTACAAATAACAGGATTTGAGAATTTCTTTTACACTCAATATGTACCCAAAGCCAAGGATTAGGCCAGGAGTAGGAAATATCTGTGCAGAATATTTTCCGTCATCTGCTACTCCCAAAGCCACAAAGTAAAACCAAAACAAAAATCAAGCAAATACATTACACGCACAGATTTTCACTTACAAGGCACTATTTCAGGTTTTTTCGCCAGCTGGTACTTTTCAAATGCTTACTGCAATTTGCTTTATTTTTTCAGCTACTGAGTATTTAAACTATCACCATTCATGCTACTGAAGTAACAGAAATCAACTTTTTCACCTACAAATCCCATGCCCTCAAAAGATATGTATTGGTGATGTAAGTAGGATTGCCTAAAGATACAATGGAAGAGAAACATGTATGAAAGTGGTAAAGACAATAGTCCGATGAATCATCACAAGATTTCAAGTGTGCCCAACACAGGAGCTGAGATTTTCACACATATGGAAATAAGAGAGAAAAATGTTTTCCTGGGGATATCACCTCCAATCATCACATGGAAATGAACACAGATATTACACTTTTCTATGGATGATTTTGCTTGGAGTAGGAAGAGGGTTTTAGGGTAAATGGCAAACCATAGTTTGCCTATTTTTCAGTAAATGCATGAGAGCATATTCTCATTGGATACATAACATATCCTAAAAAACAGAACAACATATAAACAAGGAATGTATTTAGTTTTTTCAACTCAAATATTCACTGGCAAGAAGAAATTACAGAAGAAGAGTAATTTATAATAGCCTGGAAGCTGTTAATTTGAAAGGCAAAGAAGAAAAATGTGTCTGAAATGCAGTACTGGATCTTCATGTAAAGTGGAAAAAATAGACAACACACATTGATTTTCTGTTTGGAATCCTTGCAGGCCAAAGCTTTGCCAGATTAATAAGCAATCATGTTAACTAAGAAGCCAGGTCACTGCCACAGTATCATCATGATGGAAGACTTTCCAACCCTTTTAGAATTTATGACCTTGTTACTTTTGGTCCACATTTCTCAAGCAGACTGGAATCTAGCAGATTTGAGATCTCATGATATTTTACTCTGGTCGAATCCCATTTAATTGATTTTGCACTGATTTCAGACATATTTTGACACTCAGAAAGATGTCTTAAGAATAAGCAAGTTCCCACAACCGTCATTACATTTAAGACCTGAATAAAGGAAACTGAGACTAAGTCTTTCCTAAGGGGTGAGAACCATCTCTGCTCATTTCTCTCCACTTCAGGCTGCTTATTTTGGTTTGTGCTTACCCAGTTATCACACGGATTCCAGCACACATCATTCAGCATCAATCACAGCAGATGCTGCCTCTTATGGTACAGACAACAAGGGAATGGGAAGAAACACTGTCTACATGCTGAAGAGCAGGGAAGTGTGGCATGGAACTGGAAGCATTGTGGAGGGATGTGAGTTGCTGCACTAGAGTGAGAAGCAACATGGTGTCACTGTGAACTAGGCCTCATTAATTCCAATGCCGATGAAACAATTGTTTTGCTGTCATTTTTAACCATAACATAGACATTACTGCAAAAAACCCCATGAATATGGAACAGTACATTAATAGAGTATTCAAAATGCATTGCTATCAATGCAAAATTTTCATGTCATCAATCTTATTCACTGCAGCCACCTATGCCGCCTGAAGACAGCATGCAAAGCCCTTTAAAAGAAGTAGGTTTTTGTCCTATTCTGCATAGAAAAAGAAGGTTGAAAGAATTCGATTAACCTGGGAGACGCAGCCTAATTTCATCCAGTCCAGATGGAATTTTCTGAGTCTTTTCTTCATATGGGAGTATTTTTAATTACGAGAAAACAAACTCTTCCTCTTCTTACTAGTTAGAATTCTTCTTTAATTAAGAATTAATGCATTAAAAGATTAAATAAATTATATTAAAATGAAGATGCATTAACCAACAGCATTAATGTTCTCATTGTCTGTGGGGTAGAAGAATGGGAAAGAACCCTTTGATACATAAAATTTAAACCTGGCACCAGGTTTAAACCTGGCACCTAGCATCATGCATGCTTGTTGGCATTTCATTAAAAATGTCATTGGAAAGCTGCTGAATAACTTCCATCTTAAACAAGTAAGCCTAAATAGTGACTTGGGCTTCTCTAGATCACTCATTAGAAGAAGCTCTGAGTGTCCTGGTACAACAGACTCACAGCATTAATGTCAGTTGCAAAGTAATGCTCACAGTATTCAGAGATACACACGTTAAGCCATGTATCAGAAGACTACTAAGAAGTTAATTTTGTGGAAGATACTTAACCTGGAATTGAAACAGTTAGGTTGCCGGGCTGCCAACAAGACAGTGTACCTAATAAAGAGAAAACAGAAAAAGAAAACAAAGACAAGAGTTTATTAATAAAATAGCAATACAGGTATTTAAACAGATGTGGGCTTCAGTGCTCAGCCTAAAAATCTGATCTCTCTTGGCTTCAATTTCTGAACTTAGTGCTCCCGAGGTAAATAATTTTCAGATGACAGTAAGTCCATGTAGGACAGGAATATACTTGGTCCTTACCAAGGAAGCTTGAAGCATTCATGGATGGAGACAAGGTAAGGGGACAGTACAGCCATAAGTGATTGGCTTGGCTGGAGAAACACTGCACAGTATGGCTACTCTTCCTAAGCAGAGGCAGAGGAAGAGAGCAATGATGGACTGGCTGGCTGCTTTAAAAACACCTAAGAGTGTCCCTGTTCCCACCTTACAAAGGTCTGGGTTACCACAAGAATCAATCTGTCCCATCTTCTTCCATACAAGAAAACACTGCCAGGCTGAGCAAAAGTACAGTACAGAAGATCAGTGACATGTAATGAGCTGAGACAATTCTGAAAGTAAGGTAAAAGCCAAAAGTATCCCCAAGATTGCTTCAGGAAAGTGAATGGATTGACAAAAACAATAAATTTGAGACTTGGAATCAAGTTACAGATGGTTGAAAAGGTTCTATCTTAAACAAAAATTGTATTGCCTGACCCAAACATTAAGAACTTCTGCAACGTTTCTGTCCAATAGAGGTGCCTTCTGTTGGTTTCCTGTTTTCATTTGACCCTTTGTAAGAGCCATTCAGGGCCTGTTATTGAATGTAAAAAGCAATTCTAAGCACAAAGCTTTGACTAAAAGAGCAGATGGTGACCTTATCCCTGATCGTTAGTTCACCAGGCCTTATGCATCCAGCTTTCATATTAAAATTTAATCAAGATGACCATACAGATGTAGAACAAAGTGGTTTCAAACTGCCACAAAGCAAACATGGAATGTGTCTAAACTGGGCAGCTTTGAATGGCTGAAAACAAAATAGCTTGTGACATGTTCTTAACAGGCTTGTTCAAATGTCAGAACTAAAGAAAAATTCTCTCTAGCCATTTATTATATATAACAGTAGCAATATCACATTCTCTGTTTATAGAAACATACATTTCTTCTTATTGACTCCAGCATTCTTCAAATAATAGTATTAAGGTTTGTATTGATCCATCCTGCAAATCCTGAAGACAATAAAATTTTCAATCTTTAGCTTTTAAGAATTAGTCTTTTGACAAAAGAATCAAAACAAATTTCAAAGAGAAAAATGGCTACCTGGCCATAAGGTCCACTAGCTCAAGCAGATGCAAGGTGAGCTGGCAAGAGCACTACACACCTTATGAGATCAGAGGAGTCTGAGTAGAGAGAAGTGCAGTCACTCTACAACAGAGGTCACAAAATTGCACAATTCTTGGTCGGTCCAGTGCTTCATTACACAGATGGCATCTCTGCAAAATCTTCATCTTCCATGAGAAACAAATTCATATCCTCCATCCTATTCATCAGAACACATGCACACATGTATACACATATTTCCCTCATGGGAGTCCCAAGAGAGGAGCAGGTGGAACCCAGATCTGCTTCCTTGCCAAACACCCGAGACAGACAAGTAGGTATTTCCAGCAAAAGCACTGCATGGTGTACGATTAACCATCAGCAAGTACCTTCATATTCTGACCACAGACAGGATAGCAATGCAAAAACATCTTGGAAAAGTGGAGAAATAATTAAGAGAAGCAATGGAAATGAAACAGATGATAGCAATGTATGACATGTAGGCCAAATTAACTGTACAAAAGAACCCCATGAATCAGCCAACATACTTTAAAAATGTCATGCTTTTGCAAAAAAGTGCAACCATAGTTCTGGTTTTCCTAAAGGCTAATACTACCTGCAAGACAGGCAAAATAATTTTTCTGGGCTTTTTAGCGCTGCTAAGACCTCAGCTGGAACGCAATATCAACTTCATCCAAAAAAATATCAAAAAACACAAGAATATAGAGAGAATGGAGAAGAGAACAAGGATGACCAGAACAAAGACCAACGGCAAAAGACTGAAATTAATTTTCTTCAGTCCTAGGAAATCAAAGGGAAACATGGTAACAGCTTTTAAATCTGTGGGGGTAATGGATGGGCCTATTCTAACAGCAAGCAAAGTGAAACAAGGGGACAGGTCATGAAGTGGACATTGCGATGGTTGTTAAGTACGGGCCAAGCAAACATATTGCAAAGGACAGTTATTCCTGGTTTGAACCCAGGGAATGTTCTGATGGTCTCTCAGTGTACCTTCTGGCCCTATTTGCCTAGGAAACCCCAAACTAGAGAGTCACTGGGTCAGTTTATAGTCAAATAATATCTCATGAACCCACCACAAGGTTATTTAAAATGAAGAGTTTGGGTTTTCTTCCTCCACTGCCTCTACGTTTTGTTGGGGGTTTTTTTTTTGATGCTTGGTTAACCTAGTTTTTGATGCTCAGTTTTGAGTACATGGCTTAAAGAGCTGGGCTTTTCATTTTTCTTTCTTTAATTAAAATGTCGTACTTTCACAGTCCCTATCATGGACATCAATAAACTATATTTGAATCTTTTACCAGTATGACAAACCCTCTCTCCATTAGAGAACGGCTATGGAAATGTCAAATAAAGATATCCATACTGCTACACCAGCACCATGTGCTGATTTGATGTAATAATCTGTCTCTGTAACCAACTCAGAATTTGGAAAGCATGAGAGTCCCAAGATGGTATGTCTGACCTTTAAACAGGAGAATGCTTTTATGGTTTCATCCAGAGCCACATAACACTGTCTAGAGAATTCCAAACCATCCTTTCTTAACCAATGAATCGAATTTTTTCACAGCTGTCCCACACACAGTTTGCACACATTGTTTTTTTTTTTTTTTTTGTATTTTGAAATCCACCTGTACAGAGATTAAATGTGAGAACTGCATACAGGAAAAAAAAAAATCCATTAGCCACAAACTACTCTCTAGACCTCTGGATGTAAACTGAATACTTCTACTACATGTGGTAACCACAGCTGAAGATATGATCCACAACACTTAAGCTAAAATGCATCAAACAGTTTTATAATCACATTTCGTGATTTAGAGAGATCTTAATATGTGACAATTTTTCATGCCTGCTCTGATAGGCAGTTGAAGTTTTTCATAAACAAATATATTTCATTTATTTATTACAAGTACAATAGGTCAAATACAGAGATGCAATACCCACAGACCCGGGTAATACTCTTGAGTCTAGAAATTTTAAAGCAGGATAGGTTTTTGGACTGTCCATTTAATGCTGCCTCAGACAAGTCTAAGAAGGCACAATCATTAACCCCAAATTAAATTGACCATGGTATGATTTCCATCATATAATATAATGTGACAGTAATGAAATGCTGAAAAGACACAAAAGACCAAATATTTAAATGTTAAAAATTTCCAATTAAAAGCTAGCCTGTAAATCTGCAAAGTCCAGTAAAAAATGAGAAAAAGGATTAAGATTGGCAGTGCTCTCAGTGACCTAATTAAACACGTGAAAGAGCTCAGATTCTGCTTAATTACACTGCAGACAAAACCCTGAATATCCAGGGTATGGATATTCATTTCTCAGAGAAATCTCCACCTTCTCTCTCTATTTTCTTAAAAGATACTTCATCTCACTGGTATTCACAGATCTGCAGAAAACATCCAGCTAAAATATACCAATTAAAGTGTAACAAATATTGTTCCAAAATTGTTTTGGTATGAGTGTTTTATTAATTTCAAGATTGTTTAGCTAAATATTCTGCTTATCTCTCCCTCTGCTGGATACTCCTGTGAGTCCCCATAGCTTTCTACCTTTGATTCATTATTTACATAGAAAATAATAGAAATTCATGAAATGCATGCACATTTTGGAAAAAAAAAATCCTTCACTCATACATTCCTTCCTTTAAACTTCTTTTCATCTCCTTCTTCCTTATCTATTATCACTTAGGTTACAAACAAAAGAATTAAGCTATAACTGAGATCACATTCCCATACTCCACATCAGTAAGACTCCCTCCTGTCACAGCCTCCAGAAGGATCGTGATTTTCAGTGAGGTCTTTGGCACCATTCACTAGAGAAGGAGGTTTAAAACGATCTTTCTTCTCCTCCATATTATATTACACTAGACACATGTACACAACCCTTTAATGTGCTTTCTAAAAGCATATTGGAATATTTAATTTTAGAGCTCTAGATTTGTAGGCGTCTGTGTGTGTTTTGTGTAAGAACCTGGCAAAAGAAGGATAGCTGTTGCCCCTCTTTGTTTGTTTATTAATTTACCCCATAGCATTTTTTCCTACTTTGTTCCAGACTGGTTTGTTTTCTGGATTTCACTTCCAAGGTATGTTCAAGTGGACTCCAAGTATAAAAGACAACATGAATTAAAGTGAGCAGAATTTACTTGTTAACAAGCTAAAAAAACCCTGCTTCTGTGTTCATTCAAGGCAAATCCACAACAAACCTCAGCTGAATTTAATAGCTTGGTAAAAAAAAATGCAGCTCAAGTAATATTCACTACTATATGTTTCCTGAAATTATAGATGCACATTCAATTTGTTTTTCTGGACTTCTCCTGTGAGACACAACTGAATGATTAAATTTCCCCTTTTAATCCATCTATCGACAGGGCAAATCACTTCAGCAACAGCTATTTAGAGGTTCACACCCAGAGTCTTCCAGCCTTTTCAAACACACATGCATAAACTTCCTAAAATGATACCTGGGATTCTCATGGGTATGTGGAGTGTTCCCTGATTTCAGCAGCGTTTTGTAAGTACTTGGAATATTTCATATACAACTTCACATAGGGACTTAGGATCCTCTGTTGGAAACAATATAAGTTTCCCAGTTAATTTTTCATCAGTTGTGTGCAGTGCCTGCTTTTGGCCAGCATCAGTTAAGCTTCTTCACAGACATGGTTACTTTGATCATTAAATCATCCAAACCTAAAGTTTGTTAAAACTAACCCCGACAAGCTTTAATAAACAAAACCAAAGGGATTTGAAGATTGGGCATCTGGGATTTTAAATTTATGGCCCTTCAAGGA